>OMLF01048291.1:0-18853 GCA_900302615.1 Holocentrus rufus | reverse complement strand
CAATCTATAAAATATAATAATATATAATAATCACACACTCCTTGCTCACAGCTCACTGTTTATATGTTCAGATACTTTTCTGCACAAAACCAAGTCAATATTTCATAAACTCAGACGATTCTATTCCCCAGAACATGGCTGTCTTAAGATGGCTTGTGCAGAATAATGTCCCTTACTTTTCAGCCATCTGTTGAATTTACAAATTGCTGTTGTCGAGTGCAAACCTTCTCAGGATTTACGAAAAACAGCCTCATTTCTAGCTTGGTGACCATGTATTTTTTTGGTTTATCCAACACATTTTGAAAGGTTTCCCCGAAAGCAGCGGCTGTACAACTTTCCCAGCCCACAGAGGACCATTTAATTTTTCAATTTAAGTTGAAACATGAAAATCACTCAAAGTGGAGCTTCAAGCTTTTCACCCAATGTTGATATGTTGTTTTTTCAGACATGGGGCGTGCAGCTTAGCCATGGTCTTTGTGTGTGTGTGTGTGTGTGAGTGAGAGAGGAGAGAGAGAGAGAGAGAATTCTGGTGCAAGTGTAAACAAAGGAACAGAGTACCACTTCACCATGATGGCTAAGTGCCAACCAGAAGGAAAAAAAAATCCCATTCTCATTTCCCATCAAATCTCTTTTCGCTGAGATTCATCCATGCATAGCAAAGCCATTACGCCTTTGGCTCATTAAACTTAAGCCAATTGTTTAAACTTTAGATAATACAAAGACTTGACTTCTGGTTAATGTCACTATCAGACTGGTGACATTAACCTGGAGACAGATTTAGTATCATAATTTCAGCTTTTCTGTGGAATGAAAAGAACAATCTATCTCTTCCTCTCCCTCTCTCCCTCTCTCTCTCTCTCTCTCTCTCACACACACACACACACACACACACACACACACAAAAGCAGTCCGTTTCCTCCATTCAAGCTATTTCTTCACTTTCACTTTGAGGGTCATCAGAGGGCTTTTTTTCTCCGTACTTTTCGCTGACTCTGTCTGGGCACGCTTGGCCATCTTTCAATTTAGCTCCTTCTGATAACTCAGCCTCCTCCGATAGATAAATATTAAATTATAACAAATGACTCTCACTTTCTCAGCAGGCAATTGTGTCCTCTCCCCCTGAGGCTTTTAGCATTGGTTAAACAAGCACTTCTGCTATCAGTAATTGGGAATTGAAAAAACAAAACACGGCAGCTTCCTTGAACTGCTAAATGAATGGCCTGCATTATCAATATTAACCATCCAGCTGCCTCTCTGGGATGACTGGACATTATTCAGATCAGCACTGTATATTCACAAGGGGCCACAAATAGCTAAATGTACCACATTTGTTTCACTGAATCTGCATTTATCAATATTCCCCATTAACACGGAGGATAGGGCTTCAGCTAACCGTGGTTCTCTGGCATGCTTTTGCTTTTTCACGATAAGTGTCTCATACATATTCTGAAATAATCTTCTTGCAAATCCTTTTCATGTTTGTTTTTAGCACAGATTCTAGGTTCCAGAGAAGGTTGTAATCCTGTAAGCCTGTTTGAGTGTGTAACGTTATTAGTATAACATGATTTGGATGGCAAAAGACATGTGAGTTTGATTGGGTGTCGCTCCCGGGGGAACACTTTTGGATGAAGGTAATATTGGGTAGCATCAGACTATCTGGCACAAGTTGGGAGATGGATTGTGTGATGGGGAGATGCTGCCATGTTGTAGCTGCTGCAGATAGCTCATCTCTAACGATACAGCAGCAAGGCCTCAGCTTGGAGCAGAGGGAGTAATATCCTGACCAACCATGCAATTTGTTATATCACAGTTTTAACATCAAACATTTTAACATTCGTCGATATTTTTGCCTGTTGATTGATGTGCCTGTATATCTAGATATTTATGAGCTTTTATTATATATCAGTGATAATCTGCCCACAATGTCTGCACTACAGTGTGTGTGTGTGTGTATTAAGATATACACACATGTCACATATAATCAATCTTCAGGTTAAAATGAAACAGATGACATCTACGAACCTTATTTGGACGTCATGTAGGCCAGAATTTGAAAGAAGTTAACATCAAGATATAGAAATATACAGAGATATATCCACCTCATAATGATCATTCATTGTCCTGACATGTCTGTGGTTGAGGGTTGGTAGCGCATGGGTGGACATGGCTGTCATCACATATATCGATGAGGAAAAAAATACAGCATAAATTCACTATGATATACAGTATAGCACAGTTGTTTAAATAACATATTATTACACCATGTATTAGATGTATATAATATAGAATGGTGAATATATTATAGTTTGTTAGATAGCTAACCATAGTATTTAGTTAGTCACCTTTATTTATATAGCACATTTAAAACAACAGGACCCAAAGTGCTTCACAGTCAAGACAAACAACAGCATACAGTTAAAATAACAGCACAAAAAAAAAATTGAATTGAATTGAATTAAGCTAACCAATTTCTTAAGCTAACCATCCCTGTTTTGTTATAAGCACGTCTAGCATAATTAGTAGAATTATGCTAGAAGATTTACTGAGCTATCAAAAAGATATTATAATCAAGAAATGTGTTTCTTTTGCGAAACAAGCTTTTGCTCTTGTTTTGTCACATTTTTAGAGATAGAACTGGAGAAGGCGGCAGCTGTTGAGCACAGTGCAGGCGCAGCTTTTTCCACAAATCGCAGGTTGTTTCTAAGCTCTGATGGTCCTGGTGGAGAGGGAAACTGTCCCGAGAATGCAGCCAGCACTGATGGGAGCCCATCGCCTCTGAGCTCTTCAAGTACTGCAGATAAATAACTTCCACACAAGGAAATAACAGACGAATCACTCACAGACACCCACCGTATCCACCGTGAACCATGGCATTTTGTGTGGAAAATGAATGAAATTTCTGGTAATATCCAGATTGTAGCCAAATTTATATTCACACAGAACTGAGATACGATCTCAGTGTGACCACGATCTGTACCTGACAGTTAATGTGAGCTGGTGTGAGGACAGGCTGAACTGAAAATACTGAACTGAGTTTTTAGTTTTAGTACGGGCTACTGAGAGTGCACTGAAATTACCCTCTTTTTAAAGGGGTAAATTTAGATTAACTGAACAGCTGCGCTCAGATTTGCTTTGCTGCTTTGTTTCTGGATTACTGCCTGAAACAGTGTTGACTTGGAGATAAACATAGCATTAACAACATAAAGCATCTGACTGCTAACATTAACTAGCATCATGGATAGGTGAACCACTGGTGTGAGCCGGTTTTATTGTCAACTTTATGGATGTTCCTTTCAACCCAGTTGCTGTAGCTTCTGATTTAGACCTTCTGGGGTAATTTGGCCTCCAGCTCTGCTCATCACTCAACAATATCAAAGAATAAATTTGCTGTATATATATCTTCTGTGTCTTGTTTCCCACCTCGAGTTTGAAGTAAATCAAATAAGGCTGCTGTGTGAATAGGGTGAATTGCGTATGCTCACAGACAGGTAGAATAAGATTTAACATGAGCAAGAATTCTTTAGAATATAGTCAATAAACCATAAGACACTGAAAACCACTTAGCGTACAAGTGTAGCAGTGAATTAGATTTTTTTCCCCAGATTCTTCAGTCTGTGTGGCAGATCTTTCTGTGAGCTGTGACAAAATCCTGCTCTGAAAACTCCCAAAATGTCATTGGCTTGTACTTGGTGGTGCTAATAACCAGACAGAGACACTGGAGCTATAAAAGTCAGACTACAAGGGGTATGTTTGCATCTCCTGATTGTTGTCCAAGATAGGGTCTGTGGTGCTGGTATAAGATGTCCACAATGAGAGACACGGGCTCCCCTGGAGAGAACAAGATGATGTAGTGCAGGGCTGAAGACTCCTCAGCCATTTAGTTGCAGTGTGACCTCCTTGTGAAGGCAGCGCCATTCATTATCAAATAAGGGTGAGCTAGCCAGTCTTCCATGTTTTGCATATGGATATTAATGGCTTGCAGTCATTTACATTTCAATTCCAAGGACTGTATGAGAGATTAGTCATATTCAAATCATGAGCTGGTACATTGTGCAGGAAAATGATTGACATTTTTCAATTAATACTGCAAGACGAATTTAATGTTTTGTGCATTAATTAACTGGAGAAAATGGAAATGACCCTAGCAAAGGTAGAATTAACATGATCTATGCCGAGGTTGTGGTGAGGTCGCTTTTCATTACTCAGCTACATCCAGGAAAGCGCAAGTATGCAAAGTCATTTTTGATTGATGTTGATTTCAAATTAATTTTGATGGGAAGGCACAATAATTTACATATCAGACTCAGCTCTTGCCAAGTTGCCAAAAAAAAGGTCAGACGTTTTATATCTGAATTCCTCCCTGTGTTTGCAGGGCTACCGGTCTCTTTGAAAAGGTCAGATGATCGCACTCAGCAAACACCACCAGCCTAATGGAAGAACTTTCCTTTCTGATGCGTCATGCAAACAAGTGTTTTATGTGCTTGTTTACTATGCTGAAAGGATGAGACTTTTCTCTTGTGGAATACAAAACTGCTACCTTAGATAAAACTTTAAATTAGAAATGGGTTGTCACACACTCGTAGCCTCAATGCAGAGGTATGTTATTCAATAAATCTCAACCCCAACAAAGACATTTTTAATGCATTGAATGTAGTATGCTAATAATTGATTGTGGATGTGTTCTTTGTTATCTAAAGGCCGATGAAACATTTTATAATTATTTTTACATCGGGGAAAAAAATATAAGCTAATGAAAGCACTTGCCTCATGTGGACAATGCAAATGAAACAAAACAAATCTACTAAATCTATTACGTTGCCGTTCATACTAAGAGGGACTATTGCTTCCTCTGGGGATAAGGCTCTTTTCAGTCTTGAATCCACAACGGGGGTGATTGCTTTCATGATTAATAGCTGTGCCACCATCAAGCAAATTCAAAAAACAACCTTGATTCAGATCAAGAGTTGTATTTCTTTGCACGAGTACTGTTAATGTCTGGTTTATGGTTAGAGTCGTACAGGGCTGGCCTCCAGTCCGCTAGATATTATACCTATTAAGCTCCTTAAGTCCAGAAGTCATTTACTTCTCAAAATGTATATTTTCTGACTTTTTATTTAGTCATAAAATATAACTAATTTACATAAAATGTATTTCCACAAATCCCCATACAAAACAATAAGAGTCTACAGTTGGAACTAACATAATGGTGAAACAACTTTTGTACAACTTAAAGAACCATGGGAAAAAAAACATACTGTATGTAGGAGCATTCTGAGTCAGAGTGGAGTCTCAACCACAAATGAACAAATTAAAGGTTTTATTAAAAATTGCTACTGTTCCTCTTTGGAGAAAAACATAACCTGCTAATTTTCTAAAAAAAATATAAAGGAAATAGTACAATGTGCACCCTGAGAGGTGCAGACTAATCAGTGATAAACTGTAGAAAAACACACGCCGCTCCTCGCTGTTTCTTTGAAGAGGTGATAACAAAAGCATTATAGCTGAAATGTTAGTATATAAAACAGATTTCACAGCAGCTGTAAGGAAAAAATGTGTGACTGTTGGGATTTACAAAGTTTGGACCTGACAGCGATGAAAAGGCGGGTACCTCATTCTGGGATGAAACTGTTTATTTGTGTCCAGAGTCATTTTAAGGAAAGAAGTTTGGTCATTTTGTCACTGTAGCCTACTGTGGCAGTGCTTTACTTATAACCTTTCTGACAAAGAACCATATTGTAGATACGTCTAGAAACAATAATAACTCCTGCATGTAACCATTTCAGTACTAAGAAGATCCCTTTTCATTTAAAACTGTTTGGATCTATATGGACTTGCTAAATTCTGTAGGGACTAGGCATGTGAATCTTATTCAATATAAATTTCAATATGTGGTTAGTGATTCGATGTGGAAAATAGATCTTCTACAAGAAAAAATGATTTGACACCATTGCACTCATTTTAAGTTAATCTGCTACAATATGAGTCACAATGATCTGATTCTGCACCAGGAGGAGCAATGCAGAGTTTACAAGTTATGGCTGATGACTCTGCACTGTTAAGGCAGCAAAAAACATATTTTGTACAGTAAAATGTAATTTTACTCTATATTTGAAACAACTGGTAATTTCTCATATTGCTCTAAAGCCCCATTTAGGGGAACAAAGCCGTTCTTCAGACACTCACAATTATATAAAGCACTGTTTATCCCACAAAATCTCTGAGGAAGCATCTTTTTTGGAATATTTAGTTGTATGTAGTAATACTGAAGTATAATTCTTAGACTCAGAGGGAATCAGATAAGGTACAGGCAGGGTAAAAAAGAAGTAAGTACAGTGATGAAAGGATAATGGAACTAAAAAGAGAGAAAATACTACAAATTTGTGGAGATAACCCACAAATATGCCCGTAAATATCTCACCAAGTAAAATCTTGAATAAGAAACAGTCGGTATGACAGATGAAATGACTTGTCACGACCGAAAATGGAAATATATTTAATACTGACAGGAAAAACATGTTCTAGTTGAAAGCTGATATCTTGACAAAGCCTTAATCCATTATTTGTTGTTTTCCCCTTACCTTCACCTTGAACTGTGAGATTCTGCCTCCGCACTGTAAATGTTGTTGACAGATTTCCCCAAAGTTTAAACAAAACGGAAAAGAGAATGACACAGAAGCTGGTTCGGGTGTCAGAACTTGTGTCACAGTGATGAAATATTCATTATGTTTTCCAAGGATGTGCATTAAGTTTAGAAGAAGAAGAGGTTGAATTTTTCCGCAGCAGACCATTGATCTGGGCTGAATCATTAGTTCTGTGGTTGAGGTGAATGACTCATCTCAGAGGAGTGTTGTTGAATATTGATCGTTCACTTGACTGTAGCATGCAGAGTACAATTCCCAATGAATCTCCTTACCTCGCCCTTTGCCTTTAAACGAAAATGTTTCAAGGGGGATATATATTACGCGTTTTGGTGTTTCTTCATCAACACTGATATCTAGATGTCAGAAATGTACATGATGGAAAATTTGTGTTTGTGTCAGAATGTTTTTCTACCCTCTTTCTCAGTCCATTGACCCCTTCTGTTTTCACTGCAGACATTGGCTGTGGACACACTTATATTGATGCAAGGGTAGGATTTCATTACCCCCCCTTTCCCACCACCACCTCCATTTCTTTCTCTCTCTCTTTTTCTCTCCCCCTCTCTTTCTCCTTCTCTCAGATAATTACACTTTAGCTTTCTTTGATTTCCTCTGTCCTCATTGGGATGCTCCCACGAGTTATCTTCTATCCGGCTGCTTTTGACATGAGTAGTAAATAACTATAAGAAAGGCTATAAATCATAGCAATTCTTCCTCACTATTGCTCTTCCCAACCTCTCATCCAGATTGATCACGCTTGTGCCACTGAGGTCCACCTGTGAGTCTTGTTCTGCTGATATAAATTTAGTTGAATTATATGAATGTTACAGCAAATATGCACAATGTGGAGTGGAATGGAGGATGTGTGTGCAAACGAAATGTGTACAACACTAAGATGTGTCTAAATCTATTCAAAATATAAATTACGCATGCACAGCCATTCTGAAATTCTCTATGTACTCATATTTGCAATTAAAATGATTGGAAATGCCAACAGTTACAGTACTTTCACATTGGTATGTTTTGTTCTTTAAGCCTCTTTGGTAGATTGGTCAATGCATAATTTCGAAGTGGCTCTACTGTAGTCAAAATTCAATGCTTATACTTGTGGTTGTATTTTATAGGCAGCTTATTGGATTGTCTAAGGTAGAATGAGAAACATTCAGAATCTTTATTACATTTTCTCATATTAGTGTTTATGATTTGGAGAGCAGGATGGTGTGGTTGGTTGGAAGAAAGCCTTGTGACTGGAGGACCCTTTAACTATAATAATAATAATAATAATAATAATAATGATAACCTTCATGTCTCTATTTGTGTAGCACTTTTTATGTTAAAAAAAAGAAAAAAGAAAAAAAGGACAAATCAATGAAATACAAAGATAAGTGAAATAAGACAGTAATAAAATAGAGGTCATAAAAGGTAAATAAATCCAGCCATAACAACGACAGAATAAATAACAGACTTGGCAGCTGCGATAAATAAAAGTCAGGGGTTATGAAAGGTACAGTAAAAGTAAGATTAAGAAGAGGTTTTAAAGATGACACTGATTCTGCCAGGCAGACAGCAAAAGCCGGGTCACCTTTGGACTTTATCCTGGACAGAGCCAGAGTCAGAAGTTTCCTGTCTGAGGATGTCAAGCTTTGCACAGGCTCGTATAGGGTTAAAAGTTTGAAAGATATTTTGGGCCAGGCCAGTTTTGACTATAACTATAGATCTAGCTATCTATCTACATACATCTATTTGTGTGTGTGCACTTGCGTGTTGGTTAGGAGAAAAGAATCGGCCCAAGGATTGAACCTTGAGGCACACCATAAATGACTGAAGGCTTTGAGGGAACAAACTCATCCATAGAAACATGGAAATTTCCTGCCAATCAAGTCGGTGGAAACCAGTTTAGAGAAGACCCTGAGATATCAACCCACATTCTCAATCTTTCAACAAGGATATCATGATCGGCAGTCTCAAATGTTGCACTGAGGTCAACAAACAGCAGTACTTAGCAGTCTCCAATGTCAGCATCCATCAGGTTATCATTTGAAACCTTGAGCAGTGTCTGTGCTGTGGTGCTGATGCAAACCAGACTGGAATTTTTTCAGAAATCCTTCCAACAGTAACTTTTCAAGGACTTTAGAAATGAAAGGTAATTTAGAAATAGGTCTATAGTTGGTGAGAGCACGTCGCTTTCTTTCTTTTCATTTTTTTTTTCTTCAAAAGCTGAACACAGGCAGTCTTAAAATATTCACATGCACAACCGGAGGACAGGGAGCTGTTGCTAATAGAGAGCAAGCTGGGTCCTATTTCGAAAACTTCTAGTAGGAAATTTGTCGGTATAATGTTGAGGGGGCTAGAAGATGGTCTCATGTGTGATATAAGGTCCAGTAGTTCATTTAGAGAGACTAACCTAAACTGACTCAAAGTACCTCAAAAATGACTTGAAACATCAGTAAAATAAATGGAGCGGTAAATCCAAGACCTGATGTACCTTATCAGATGCTGCTGTTTTCAGATGTTACCAAGGTGCTGCCAGCTTTTTCTTCCCCTTTAACTCTTGTGAAGCTGCTGAAGCAGAGCCACACACCCACATACACACACACATGCACACACATACAACTGGTGAGCTGAATGACTGCGACAAGCTAGTATTTACCTCTCCCTGCTCCTCCGCCTTTTTCGTTTTTTTTTTTTCAACCCTCCACTTTTCCTATTATAATCGACTTCACAGACGGGCCCAGTGTGCTCACTGAGTCAGAAAATCATATTTGGATACACAGCCAGTAAACTAATCCCAACCGTGTAGAACTCTGGACTGGACTGGTAACAGCTGCAGGCATCCTCAAACACTGGTGCTTCATCTCCCTGTTGGCTAACCCCAGATTCGTCTCTGCAAGACTTTTTCATCACAATTTTGAACTCGTTTTATGCAGCCCTTTCTTCATTATCTTTCCTCTCCCATCTGCAGAATGCTTGAGGATGTTCGGCCAAGTACTGCCCCGGCTGCTCGGTGTCAACCAGAGCTGACCTTTTATTTGGCACCACACAGACAGGGGGAATTACTTTTAGATATGCATGGGATACATACATAGCCTACAGAGGCAGACTTGGCAAGAGCTAACGCTGACATATTAATGTGGCTGTCACTGCTTGGTCTCTGCGGTTTTTCTCCACTTCAGCCCTTTGAGACACATTCGCTCATGAGTGTTTTGTAACTTGTGCAATGTAGTGCCTATTCCAAATTCCTGGCCTCAAGTAAGCTAATTTGTTAATGACATAAGTATCTATAATATAAGTCCACAACCCAAATTTCATTTTAGAAACACTTACCTCCCTCAGTACAATAAAGCATAAACACTTCACCTCATGCTATGCAGGTGCTGATTTTGGCTTGTCCCTTCCTCCTTGGCTCAGGCTGTAATCACAGAGTACCCATAGGTGTCCACATCCCATTGTTCCCATAATCAGCACTTACGCTGTCTGCAAGCACTTTACGCTAATTTAATACTGGAGTTAATGACTTCATTTGCAAAAATCTACATATTTTGTAGAGAAAAACAATGGAGGAAAGCCAGAAGTGATGGAAAAGCTGATTCCCCATGGTGTTTGAGAGGCTTCTCTACCCCTTTCCTAGAACTGATTCCTGTTTCTTCTCTGTAATCATATTGACAGTGGGAGCCTACTTAATGCTGCTGCAAATGAATCAAGTGTAAACATCATTAGGTATTGATATGAATTGCATTCATTTACAAAATGAAGTTTAGTGCGCTCCACTAAACCATCAAGTCATTGGCACTCAGCTGAATCCAAATATGAATATTACAGGGAAATAAACTGCCAACACAAAAACATTGTAGATGTTTTGTATGGTGATTTGAAAGTTTTTCCATGTTCCTGTGTATACAGTAACATTTTGGATATTCTAAATTGATGGTTCTTAGGGGGTTCTTCTTGTTAAAATGTAACCATAGCAATAATGAGCAATAATAATTCTGACTGGATTCTTTCGATGTTTGTAAGTTTCATGGTTACGGCTAAAAACTGCTAATCCTCTAATGGTGGAACTCCCACATCTAGATCACCATCAAAATCTAATAAACTCTACCTGTTCGCCAAATTTCAGGGAAATGCATTCATAAATCTTTGAGATATCTTGCTGTCAGACACACTAAACAATATGTTTGTGAAGGTAATAAACCCCAAAATCACCCAAAGCATGTCTTTTTTTGCCAGAATAATCCTTAAACTCCATCAGATGAGTAAATATTGCACTAAACAGTAGCATCTATTCTCATCCACGTTTACTACTTTACAGAAAAAGTAGATTAAAAAGGATTTATTCTAAGTGGTGCAATGCCGAGCGCAGTATTTGTATGGTTTGACATAACACCTTAAAAAAGATGTTTTTGCAGTATAAAATCTCTTATGATTTCAAACAAAAGAATACATTTTTGGTATTTTTCCACCACCTTTGTTGTCAGTCCTCTGTGTGGTGAGCCTTTGAAAGAAAGTGGTATTGAAAGGATGCATCAAGCCAGCCAGCGTAAACCCCCCTACAGCACCTAAACACAGCTTCTCTCAATCTTCGTCAGAGTGACTACAGCTGCTGAATACTGAGCAGAGGAGACAGGAGCTGCCCCTCAACCTGGAACAGACAATTATTCACTCACTCTCTCTCTCTCTCTCTCTCTCTCTCTCTCTCCCTCCCTCTCCCCCTCTCTCTCTCTCTGACACACACAGGCATATACATACACACAATTAAACCTGCTAACGCAAACAGCACACACCTACGCGGGGATTTCGCAGGGAAAAAAAACACACACATCATCAGACATACCGCTGCGCGCTCCCTTTCAGCAGAAAAAATGGACCATCTGTGAGCTCTTCAGGCCACCAACCAGTGACATTGTTGTTTAGGACTGGTCTTGCTTTAATGACTGTTGCGAACTGCATTGAGGCGGCTTTGGTCAGCCGTCTCTGGCAGTTGGTGTTTGAAAAGGCTTTTTGTTCTTGTTGTTTGGTTAACAGCTGTGTGTGGATGCGAAAATTGCCACTTAAGTAGAATTGGGTCTCAATTATAGTCCAGCCACACAGTTACCTAGCTACCTAGTAACTTCAGATCCCATGCTGTTGAACAAATTAGGCAATGTGGTAGAACAGATCTCAGGAGCATGAAACACGTATTTCTAGTTTGGATTTTGAGTTCAAGGAAAATGTAATGCTCTGACATCATCAAATTGTACAGTCTGAGATAAGTGAAAGAATATTTTATGGAAAGTCATCTTCCTATATTTACGTGACGTATGAAAAACTAAATGTCTCATATAACACAAATATTATTGGCCAGTTAAATGTCTTTTTTCTCTTATTCAGTTATGACTTTAAACATCCATTTTTATGGACCAGATTACAAAGTCAAAAGTAGAAGCCATATAAGAGAGCTCAAATTTTGACAGGTATCATTAACCTGGATTTGAACCAGGACGGATTGGACCACTTATGAAGGGGAGCTGCAGCAGGCTCTGCACGTCTCTTTCCAGGCCAGCATCTCTAAAAATAGTTGTTTTTTTCTCACAATAGAAATAAAATTATGTCACGATAAGCAGCAGCGTAACCTGCTATATATACCTCTCACTTAATAACCCCTTGGAGCCTAAATGTATTCCCTTTACACATGTCTAAAAATCACAATGTTAGCCCATAAAGATGCAGTGTTTTTGTTAGAAAGCACAGACTGTCGTCTAAAAAATAAGAAAAATATAAGTAAGAGCCTTATTTGGAATAGATATGCCTGGGGCTGTTGGTGGCACTAGAGGAAACGTCAGAGGGTCACCAAAACTAACAGGTTTCATCCTCCAGGCAGCGTAAATGATCACCAAATTTCATGCCGATCCACCAAATAGATTCTGAGACATGCCACTCTGGACCTGAACTGACCAATGGACTGAGACGGTGACTCGTAGGTGAAAATATTTTAAAGATGTAATATATTTTTTTTTTTAATTACAAAGAAAAAAAATGCATTTCATTGGCCAAATTAATTTTAAAATAACTTAATAAAGGGAATTTAATTGAGCTTTCAGAGGGCTAAAGCCTCTGTTCGGGCAGCATGGACCAGCTGAACCTTGAACAAGAAACTTAATTAGAAAGTTTTAAAATGTAATTAGAAATTGAATCCTTGATGACTAACTTTAACCTCAGTGATATATTTTGCTATTCAACCAGCAGAGTTGGCAGTAATCACATTATTTTTTCATAGGAATTTGTATTGGAAGGTAAGAAAGTCCACCCCAACACCCTTGGCACTGACACATTCATTCATTTTAATTCCAGCCACCATCATCTCTACGCTGTGACACAAACAAAAACATCACCTCCTTCAGTGGATGCCGATCCGTGATATCACAAAACCAGACAGACCCTAGTCAACATAAAAGCATTTACTCCCCTTTGCCTATAAACCTGCATGAGGTCTTTGTTCCCTGCTTGCCTCACTTCAAAGGAACGTCACTGTATCTTAATTCCCATCAAAGCGGGCTAACTTGTTTGTGTCCGAGATTAGCCTTGAGCCTTTACCACCGAGCCAGGGCCTGTTTGGCATTATGGTCTTTCCCAAAGATGTACATTTGCCATCGCTTTCTGGATCTGACTCATGCCGACAGCGGGCATGCGAGGGCGGCGGATATGAGCAATGGGTTTAACGCGAATGGGATAAGAGATTAGAGAAATTGGGAGGGTTGGGATGAGGGCACAGAATATTCCAATACCACACTTCCCAACCTCTAACCTCCCCGCTCTTGTCAGACAGAATGGAAAACTTATCTGTGCGAGTCAACAAATGCTGTGTTTGCCCAAGTGCATCTGTGTATTTTATTTCTTAGCTGGAGGTACACAGGGCTGATGGTGACAAGGACAGCAGAGGCATCAATATCCACTCTCTGGGAACGTGTTTGTTGGCTAACATTGGCTTTTCCTTTCAGTGAGGGGAACATTATTGCAGACAACCTTTAGTGTGGGGAGATAATGAGGGACCAGGAGAGGAAAACTGAAAAAATGTAATATCAAAATACAAACAAATTCAGAACAAAAACCAAAGAAAACACTCATAATCCTTAAGGTGAGTTCTTAGCATTTTCAAGTCTAATATGTTGTTTTTTTACACTGCATATGTATGGCAGAAAGGTTTCTACATAGCCACTTAAATGAAAACTGCTGTCCTGTTCTGCAGCATTTTTCTATTCTACATTGACCAATGAATACTGGAGTATAAACTGAGAAATGTTAACACTGCCCACAACTAATTTTTAACATTGCTCGATGATGAATAGTGAAACATGCTGCATGAAATAAGACAAGGTTAAATAATAGACATTTTCACAGTGTCACCACGTCGTCAGTGTGTCCAGTAACTGGAACATAACAGAAAAGTTCAGGAACATCCTCCACAGTGTCCTCCACAGTTTTCCAAGTGGCCTCCACATTTCAGGCGTTTAGCTGAGCGAGCAAGTCCGATTAAGGACATACAAACAGGACACAGCCCTGCTGAACTAACATTGGGTGTTCTTCTGTCCTTCTCCTAGCCTCCAGCTGTTTGTTATCATCCATTTTATGATAGTTTAAGTAGTGAGGGAACAGAACAAACAGAAGAAAGCTGTGAGTAATGCCCTGTTTTTCTAAGCCTTGTCTGTTCCTTGTTTTGGTTCATCCCACCCCAAAAGAGTGAACTCATAGGTCTCCTTGTGTCACGCAGTAACTTGTGCCCTCCCTGCTTGGAGAAATTATTCTTTATGCATGACTGAGCTAGTACATACTGCTGTTTATTGTGAAATCTGCAAGTCATCAAAACAGCGCGCTTGTGACAAACTTTGGCACAAAGTAATTGGAAATCACTTCCCCCTTGAGTCATCTAGAGAGAGTCTCTTTATGAGAAATTGATATCACCTCACCTTTAAAATTTGACCTCATCTTCATCACCAGACTAATTCAGGTGCTCTATTTTTTCCCCTGAATTTGGTCTGTGACCCATCATGGTGTTATATCCCATTGAATCACTTATTTCAATCATTTTACATTTTTCAAATGGCTTTTTACTGCCTGTTTAGCTGGGCGTGGATCCAAGCTGGGAGGTGTTTCGCTCTATTGACAATGCCCCTCATTGAGTACATTGGAAAGCAGCTGGATAGAGCAGTTGCCTAGTAATAAAATCAGCAGAGGTCTGCAATGAGCTATTGTACGATCCTCATCTCACAAAACCGTGTTGCTTCATTAGATGAAAATTGAATGAGCCTTGATATATAATAAACTATATCCAAATTTGCTGAGAAAGATTGTACCTCAAATTGAATGCAGCCACTTTGTCAAATGTAAGCAATTAATGTGGGTGCACAAATACATAACCCAGTAAAAGCGAATAAAACGCGTTAACATAATGGTGTGCTTGGATGGGACTCCAAATAAAAACATCGGTAAACACTTGCTTGGAAATACTGAGTTGCTTGGTAATAACACGGTGACTCATAGGAGGATGAACACAGTGTTTTCGGATCGTGAAGGCTCTCTTGGCCTAACTTAAGTGCTCTACTTGTACACAAAGCCCGAGGGCATGTTCAGCTGCTTTCCTTTAGGTATTTTCTGCAGCCTTTACTATCGGTAACAAAATGTAATACTTGCTCCCCAATAGTGGTTATATAGATCTGGTAAATATTTTCATCATATTAAGGAACATCTCTCTCTCTCTCTCTCTTCCTCTGCCCCTCTCTGTCCTCCTTTCCCTCTTCCCCTTCTACCAGCTTCTTTTTCCGACTCCTGCGGTGTGTGTTTGTGTGCAATGTGTGTGTTCTGACTGCAGAGAAAGCCTTTTTTTACGGAGCCCCATTCTCCCCTAAAACAAGATGATCTCGATAAGACATCAAGATAGCGTTCAGCTACAAAAACTCCATTTCCTTACTCCTCTAGGGACATTAACCCATTGCCTTTTCCTCAAAGAATGAAAAAAACAAACAAACCAAAAAAAAAAAAACAGCTCAAGAATTTGCAGCAACCCAGCCCATTGTTATAGCACCTTTTCCACCTCATTCGCTGGCCTTTCCAGATGCTATCAATGAGCAGGTGATTTTGGTGCAGCACATAAGTTCTGCATTGCAGAGGCATAGTCTGAATCGCTAAACACAGATTGTGATGTAGGTATCTTTACATTGCATTTAGATTACCCACACAGCAGCGACCTTGACTCAGAGGCAAAGCCCTGCCAGCTGACAGCAGAATGCACTACTGTTCTAATTACAATCTCTTCCTATTCAGAGCTAGAAAGTTTAAGTGTTCGATCAGTGTCATGTTTGTATTTTGCAAAGTCTTTCTTTACACAGAGTAAATGAATGATGCACATTAACATTTCTCTTGGCTATCAGACAGCAGAAGATAGTGAATGAACACATGCAAGATTAGCCCTACAGTATGTCTTTGCCTCCTCTTCCTAGATGAGATGTTCCCTTTTGGCCCTTGCATTGTGAATTAATGAGGCTTATCTTAAAAGAAAAACATAATATCTCAATGCATGGCTGGCTGCCTGGCTGTTTTACATCAAACCACTTTCAGCAATTTTGTAAGACTACAGAAACAAATGATGTCTCTCAAATGGACCCGTGACTGTCAAATATATCAGCGCTGATATATATCATCTGGCAGACAGACTATGGCAAACCCCAAAGACATAAAAATGAAAGTTCCAGCATGATACACACCTTAGCATCTCTTCCTTCCTCAGTCAAAAGGTCTTTACATGGTGCAGCTGGAATACAGTTTCAGCTCAGTACAGCTTAGTTAAATTTAGTTTAAGTTCCACAGGAGAACCATCCAATAAAAAACAGTGTGTGTATAGGAGGGTTTTTAAGCTCTTAATTTGTCATTTGAAATGTTCAGGATGAGTTCGGTGACATAACAGTGAAAAATTCATTTGCAGCCTGCAGCTAATTACATGAAAGTTGCATTGCGTCAAGCAAGCCTTAAGGCACACATTTTTAATTATGACAGCTCTCCATACAGTTACCTACAGGTGCTCTTGATTAATCATCGCTTTCAACCATAACAGTTTGGAGGGGATGTAGAGCAACCATTAGTGGAGTCACTTCAGGCTGTGCTGTGCTAAAACTGTGCCATGTATTTCATGAAAAGAGGAAGAACCTACATACAAAACAAAAAGCATGCAAAAGGCTAGTATAATCTAGTTTCATACAGATCCCACTGGTGTATGTTGATGTGATTTAAGCAGTAATATGGAGAAAAAAAGGAAAAAAGAAACAGACATTCAAATGCAGCCTCCCAGATAATACACTGGGAATCTAATACATCTGTTTCAGGAGATGAATCATACAGTCAGAATCTTTCTGCTTGATATTTTTATGCATCTTGTTTACATTCTATAGTGTCTGTTTGAACATTAAAATTGAGTTCTGATATTAAAACATGGGATAAGACAACACTGAAAAAAAAAGTTGTGACAATGAAAAGGTTTTCAAACTTTCCTGTAGTTTTTACTGCCTAGAGCTGAATGTTGTTTCTGCTGTTGCTTAGCAACACATACAGTTCCAGTGAGTAAGCAGAGTCGTGGCTAATATTGCTTAGCAACAAAATTCAGCCCTAGTAAGTGAAAATTGAATCACTGGAGGTTTTAAAAAACATACAGACCTCTCCATGCTGCAACTTTTTTTTTTGCAAAGTTGAATGTGGTGACTTGGCTGCAGAAGACCTGCTGTGTGGACGGATATTCACTGGCAGCACAATGAAGAATGGAGGCAGAGCACTGATCCCGCTGCCCTCTGTCTCTATTCATATGCTAATCCAAGCCCCAAGCACGCCCACTAATTACTGATCCCCAGTCAGCCTCTGAGACCAGATTCACTCCACTGACCAGCAGACATCTCCGAGACCTCAGGGGAGAGGATGAGTGATGCATCATCCACGGTCATTCGTATGATGTATACACAGACCGAGGCTACATTTACACTAAGCAGTTCAATTGCACTCAGTCTTCCAGAGAAATGTGTTGCAGTTAATTTGGATTGAAAATGTAATCTGAACCAACTACTGGAAACTCCCAAAATGTATTTTTTATAGGTTTGTTGCTCATTGTTGACATCTAATAGCCAGCAGTTACTCATGCTTGGAAAGTGTGGCATAATAAAATGTGAACTGAGGACAAACCACATATTGCTCATATTGAGGTTCATGTGTTTTTAACTGGTATGAACATCAGAAAAAGTAAATTATGACAGAGAACACAGACAAATCCATCATGCTCAGCAAATTTACAGGGACTAGAGGTGGATTTTTTTTGTTTCGGCTCCCAAACTGCCACAAATCTCTAACCTGACAGACTGATACATTACCAAAACTCAGTCTCATAAATAAATAAAACTTAAATGAAATAAATAAAGCTGTGTTTTCATTGTAACTGAGCAGTATGCACCTAAAAAACAAAAAACAGACAAAATCAAACGAAGTAAATCTTTCAACTTTTAACGGATTCGGACCAAAGAAAACACAATCAGGGTGCGATCACCGCACACATAGAATGCAGAATTGATGTTTTATGGTATATTTTATGTGGGGAAAATATATGCAAATGCAGTGACAGTCACAAATAGAAACTTTTATCATTTTCCTCCATTTGCCACAACTTATTGCATGCATGTAAATAAAAATGTGCATGCTCAAATCAGTGTGTAAATCAGTACGCATGCAGGCCCGGAAAAAAATCACATAGGCACACACACTGTGAGCAAAGGGTGTCAGGGTACACCCATTGGACCCAGATACAAATCTACATACACACACACATACACACATACATCCAACAGGATCTTAATTACCCAGAAGGGCCCAACAGACTTTTATGACACCTGATGGGAGATGAATTTCAGCCTTAATGAACATCAAATGACTTTGGGATTATTAGCCCCCTAGTGTATGTGTGTGTGTGTGTGTATGAGTGAATGAGTGTGAGTACATGTAACTGTGTGTGTGTGTGTGTGTGTGTGTCTGTGCCCGCCCTCCCCTGTGACTAATGTATCATATGCGGCAGCAGGGTCGTCTATAAATAACAACATGATGTTCATTTACCGAGCGGGGGGGTGACTCGTGTCTGGGCAGATGGATGAACGTACCTTGTGTGTGTGTGTGTATGTGTGTGTGTGTGTGTGTGTGTGTGTGTGTGCCTGTTTTCA
>OMLF01048290.1:0-10876 GCA_900302615.1 Holocentrus rufus | reverse complement strand
AAATTGACCAACCAAATGAAAGTTTTCTAATTCTTTTACATTTGTAAAAACTGAACATTTATGTAAAAGCTTAAACATTTGTGTAAAATGCGCAAAAACTGTAATTATTTTTACAATTTGTCTCAAATTTCTAACAGTTGTATCAAATTTGCATAGCTTGTGTAAATCCTCTATTAATTTGGCATTAAATTTGTAAAAATCCACCAGCAACCACCTAGAGTCCAACAGGTTATTCATTATTTATTTGTTTTTAACCCCTTCATACCCAACAATGCTGATTTTTTTCAAATTTGGCCTTTTTCACAGATAAAAAAAAATTAAGAGAAATTTTATCTGTCAAAAAATTGTCAAATGTTTGTAAAAATGTCACTATTTGTCCAATTTTACAAATTATTTTATCAAATTTGTAAAACTTCGTCCCTTTGTTCGTCAACATTTGTGTCAATGTGTATTTTTTGTCAAAATGATCAAAATGTGTAAAATTTAAAAAATGTAAATGTCACATTTGTAAAACATTGCAACAAATATTGTCTCAAACTTGTTATAATTTATCCAAATCCAAAAAATATTTACTTTTACTTATTTTTTCAACTTTCTTCTTTCAATTTTTCTATGTTCATCGTGTAAATATTTTTTCAACTTTTTCCTGAACGTTTTACTTTTCCCTGTATTTTTTCCTACTTATTTCCTCCACTTTTCCCCCTACTTTTCCTATAACTTCTAAATCTAATTAATTTCTTTTTTGAATTTTAAAAAGTTAATTTTAACCATTTCATCATTTAATTCAATGTTTCTTAATAGATTTTTCTAATTTTTTCTACTTGTAATTGACAGGTTCAGGTGACCTGTCACCATGGCAACCTTGACTCTCAGGTCCGGGTGGGCGTCGTAGTAGTCGAAGAGCTTCTGGTAGTTTATAAACTGAGCATCCCATTCGCCAGCATCCACGTAACGGAAGTCATCACCGAGGGGAACCAGCAACACTGGTGACAGGAAGAGGCGGGACTTCTGACGGTACTGGTCCAATAGAAGCAGAGCTCTGTGGGAGAGAGTGTTTTTCTCACTTTTCTCCTTTTTCACTAAATTTTTTCCTTCTTTTTTCTGTCTTTTATATCCCAACATGGGAAAATGAGAATGAATTTTCTGTCATCATCTCCTGACTCCATCAAACTTTGTTTCATGTTTGCAGCTTGTGTGGACCCAAAGATATGGCTTGTTCAGTAAAGCAAAATAAAATGCACAAGTTTTGAATGGCATCTGGTGCAATCTGTATAGCAACGCTATTATTGCCAGTTGTGAAATTATGGTGTTTTAAATAAGAGTTGCTGTGACTTTGTGAATATTACAGAGACTTCATTCCACTTCTGTTGAAGAGAAGAAAATGAGCAGAAAAATTCAGCTTACGTCTACCATAGCAACCACAATGACTTCCTATACAATATGCAATATGATTTGAGAGTACGGCTAACTGGGAAACCGAATTTTTCATCATGTTCTCCCAAATCTGGCTAACTTTGTTTCATGATTGTAGCTTATTGACACCGAAAAATATAGCTTGTTTGGCTTTGTGAATGCACCCGAGGGCCACTGGAATGCCAGTCTGCGCATTCTTGGTCAAAAGCAGAAACCAGACTATGGTTGTTGGCTCCAGAAAAAAAAATTGTGTTGGAAACTGGAAAGCTACTAGGAAATGAGGTTTACATCTTGAAATGATCATAGTCAATACACATGTAGGAAGTCTACCTTTTTCCTTATAAAAGAATATATAGACCTAAAGGGATAAAGGCACAATTCAGCTTAAATTGTCCTGAGATAGTGGGTGTAAATTCTTTAATTGACTCAAAAATCTATCATAATCACTTACCTGACAATATATTTGGGCTGTCAATTGATTTAAAATTTTCAGCACATTAATTACATCATATGCTGATTAATCGCAAATTAATTAAGTAATCACATATATCAATATTTGCTTGGAAGAGCCCCCAAATGAAGATACTCCAACTCAAAAACATTATCAAAAGGTGGCATTATAAATCAATCATTTTATTTTTTTTATTGATTGATTTTTCATTGATCAAATGTGGCCAGAGCAGTTTTTCAAATTACGTAAGATAAGTTTATCACTTAAGCAACAATGTGACCACAACACTGTTTTTAACTATTGAACATACTATTTAGATGCATGACACTGACCGGTTGGAACTGAGCAACTCACAGTGTCAGAGGGGTGCGTTGGATTGACTCCAGTGGTGTAGATGGCACCTTGAGGTGCTAAGTACCTATGTACCAAAGCCTGGTACATAGTCTACGCATGGAACACATGTGCAAACACAAGTGCTTGACCTACGCAAGCTGTTTGCTTACAGAGTACAAGCATGGAGCTTGATGCCTGTGTCCAGTCTGAGTTATACAATATAATTTGAAATGTCTAAAGTATTGGAAATTACACCATTGTTAATCATAAGGGCATTAATATTATTTCTTTTGAAGTTTCAATTCTCTAAGTGTTTCTTCCTTCCTTGTTGTTTGGTACGTACTAAATGAACTCTAACTGCAGGAATGCAGATCTTTTTTGGTTTGAGGCACAGGTGCACTTAAACCCAAGAAAGTGCTCTCGGGATCCAAATCCATCATCAGACCTTCATTTTCCTGTTTCTCACGTTTCTCTTGGACATCTTGGTGGATGTTGTCTTGTTGCTTGCTACACTTTTTTTTTTTACAAGCTAAGTTTGTTGGCTAGATTCACTGATCGCAAAGTGACTAAACCCTTGTTTTATCTTTTGTACTGTAATCCAAGCTCGCTATCTAGACATAAGTACTCAGTAAATTCTGAGAGCTTAAAAGAAAGTATTTGCACAGTTTGCCATCTTGCACGACTCCCTTCTGATTTGAGAGTATGGGCAGATGGGGTGATGCATTTTTCATCCTGTTCTACTGAATTTAGTACACTTTGATTCAAATGTGTAGTTGGTGGAGACCCAAAGATATGTCTTGTTTTCTAAGTAAAAAATGCACAAATGAAATCTGGTGAAATCACTATATATACTATTGCTGGGCATGAAAATGTGGTATTTTAAACAAATGTTGCCATATCTTTGCCCAGGAACATCATAGAGACTTCATTCCACTCAACTTTGACAGATCGAAATGGGTGGGAAAATTCTACTTACCTCTCCTGGATGTTCTGCTCTGTGATTGGCTGTGGCGGGATCCTCCACGGACAGGAGACCCGCCCCCCGCGGAGTCGGTGGAAGTCAAACTGACAGCAAATGGCTGGATTTGGGCCACATGTGTGCGGGACATCGTAGCTGTAAAAGGGCATCATGTGACACAGGATGTCACTGCGGGGGGAGGGATCTGGGAGGGAATGGAGGGTCAAGGAAGGCTGGTGTCAACAATTGCAAAGTGTTGGCTTTTTCATTGTTTAAATTGTTGCTTATGAAGGAAAAAAATCTATTTTAATAAAAAAATATAAACAGTGTAATACTCAGTCAACTATACTCAACTCTAGATATTTGAATTTTTTTTTAAAAATATTTTTGTCATTGATAAAATTTTATTTATTTTCTAAATTACAATTTTAATTTTCTGCTTGCATTAATTAACATTAATTGCTAACAATATAAATTATTAAGACAATTTTTATATTTTAAATATACAGTTTTGTAACTATTAAACTTGAAAAAAATTAAATTAAATGTTTTTCAAATTGTTGATTTTTTTACATGATTAAAAATTACACTGCTACATATTTTATCAATTAAATATTAATTCATAATCTTTAAATATTAAACAGAAAAAGTACATAAAAATGAAATACCAAAAATTAAAAAAAATCCATATTTTGTAATTACTAAATAACGTAACACTTTAAAAATATTGTAAATATACTTTGAATAATTGATATTAACGATAACATTAAATATAATGTTTGAATCTGGTTAAATTATTAACATTAACTAAAACTGAAACTAATTTTGATTTTGCATCCTTTTTATCCTTTTGCATTTTATGAATTTGAAATTAAAATATTAAAAACCAATTTAAATCATTATTAAATTCTGAATTAAAAATTCTAAATATTTTTCAGTATTTTTAAAATGTTTCATTGAGTTTCCTTTATTTAGGAAAATTAAATGAAAATTAAATATTAATTGATACATTTTTGTATTGTATATTAAGTTTTAATTTTTTTTTAATGTTTTCAGTTATGTTTTTAAATATGATGTAAAACATAATGGTTTTTAGAAATACTTTTGTATTAATTTTTATTTTTCACTTTGGAGAAATTAAATATTAAAAGTAATTTCAATTATTTTGCAAGCAAACAATTTTAAATAGTTTTTTTTTGTTTTTGTTGTCATCACATTTATAACATTATGTCTAATTATTAAACAAAGTAAACATGAACTCCTCCTTGAACCGCCACCTTACCATGGTGGAGGAGTTTGATTACCCGAATGATCCTAGAAGCTATGTTGTCTGGGGCTTAATGCCCCTGGTACGGTCTCCCAAGGCAAACAGGTCCTAGGTGACGGGTCAGACTAAGAGCGGTTCTAAAGCCCCTATGATGAATGGAAGAACGAGGACATGCACGTCGCCCAGATTGGCGTCACCGGGGCTCCACCCTGGAGCCAGGCATGGGGTTGGGGCGCCTGGTGGCCGGGTCTTTGCTCACGGGACCCGGCCAGGCGCAGCCCGAAGGAGCGACGTGGGCCCGCCTTCCCGTAGGCCCACCACCCGCAGGAAGGATCAGAAGGGGCTGGTGCATCGTGATATGGGTGGCAGTAGTGGGCGGGGGCACTGACGACCCAATCCCTGGAGGTAGAGCGGGGGGGTAGAATGGTCGCCTACGAACTGGTAAGTTCCTGGTTCGATCCCCAGCTCCTCCCGGGACCGCGTCGAAGTGTCCTTGAGCAAGACACTGAACCCCTAATTGCTCCTGATGAGCTAGTTGGCACCTTGCAAGTCGCCGGTGCCTGTTGTGGCAGCCATCCCCGAACCCGGTGGTGGACACCGGAAGTAAGGGATGGGGAGCTGTTCACCTCCACGGCCACAGCTACAGATGGCTGTGTCAACAATGGAAGTGGAGAACATGGTCCATTCGGACTCAATGTCTCCAACCTCCCTCGGAATCTGGTGGAAGCTCTCCCGGAGGTGGGAGTTGAAGACCTCCCTAACAGCGGGTTCCGCCAGACGTTCCCAACAGACCCTCACAATACGCTTGGGTCTGCCGACCAGGCCAATAGGCGCTCGCCTGCCAGCCCCAACCCCAGGCCTGGCTCCAGGATGGGGCCCTGGTGACGTCAATCCGGGCAACGTGAACGTCCTTGGTCTTTCTTTAATCATGGGGGCTTTGGAACCGCTCTTAGTCTGACCCGTCACCTAGGACCTGTTTGCCTTGGGAGACCCTACCAGGGGCATTAAGCCCCGGGCAACATAGCTCCTTGGGATCATTCGGGTACTCAAACTCCTCCACCACGGTAAGGAGGTGGTTCAAGGAGGTGGGGGTAGTGGCCCTTCTTTTCAAAAAAAAAAAGGGGTGGTGGTCCCTCTTTTCAAAAAGGATTCAGGAAGAACAATGCAGTTTTCGTCCTGGCCGTGGAACACTGGACCAGCTCTATACCCTCCACAGGTTGCTTGAGGGTTCATGGGAGTTTGCCCAGCCAGTCCACATGTGCTTTGTACAGTCCCTGTACAACTGGAGCAGGAGCTTGGTTCGCATTGCCAGCAGTAAGTTGGACCTCTTCCCGGTGCGTGTTGCCCTTTATCAGAGTGGCAGGGCGCTCCCTTGGAGATAGGGTGAGGAGCTCTGTCACCCGGGAGGAGCTCAGAGTAGAGTCGCTGCTCCTCCACATCGAGAGGAGTCAGCTGAGGTGGCTTGGGCATCTGTATCAGATGCCCCTGGACGCCTACCTAGGTAGGTGTTCCAAGCATGTCCCACCGGGCGGAGGCCCCGAGGAAGACCCAGGACACGCTGGAGTGACTATGTCACTCGGCTGGCCTGGGAACGCCTTGGGGTCCCCCAAGAAGAGCTGGAGGAAGTATCCGGGGAGAGGGAAGTTTGGGTGTCCCTGCTCAGACTACTGCCCCCACGACCCGGCCCCGGATAAGCAGAAGAAGATGGACGGAGTAAACATGAAATATTTTTAAAAATATGTAGATTTTTTTTCCTCACCCCAGCTCTGTCGCCATAGAAACTCAAGCGTCTGTTGCTGGGCAAAGTGCTTCTTGATGGCGTAGTGAACCCGCTGGATGAGCATGGCACTTAGCCCCGCCCCCTTCAGCAGGTAGGCCATAGTGGGGGAGTGGCCAAAAGGGTCCACAGCCCAACCAGAGCATGGCTTCACGCCTGGGCCAATCAGAGTGCAGGAGACAGAGAAACAAGGAAATAAAAACTTTTTAACTAAAATGATTACAAATAAAAACAAAGTATTTCAATTGTTATTATTACTATTATTTGTATAGAAATATTTAATTATATAAAAACAAAACATTTCAATTACAAAAATTTATAGATACAAATGTAAAAACAAAAACAAAATATTCAAAAGTAAATATTACAAACAAAATGTAATAAAACATTAAAAAACTATATATATGAAATAATTTATACATATCTCTATACATAAAAACTGTACTACCCAGGTGTCTTTGCAGCCACTGCTGGCCCTCAATCAGCTGATCCAGCAGACTGTAGTAATGTGTGTTGGCTTCATCCGGCATCACCCAACCACCGCTCACCAGCTCCAGCTGCCCTGCCCCCACGAGCCTGACCAACCAATCACAGATTAGGAAGGAGATAAAAGGGCATTTTCAGTGTGAAAATTACTTTTTTATGTCTTCTTTAAAAGTTTTTTGTTCATATTTACTTTTACATTTATATTTAACTTTCTTTTTTAAGGTTAAAATCTTAGAACTTTTTTGTTCATTTAATAATTTTCTATTTATTTCTAATACTGTTTATTTTCATTTTTTTCTTTTGATTTTAAAGGAGAAAGTTAACAGATAATGACTTTTATTCTTTTGTGCTTATACATAGATTTTTTAATTCACTGAATAATGTGACCACCTCAACCATCCATCCCTCACAGGCTGTTTTCTTGTTTTAGGTGCGGTGCTGATGTCAGAGGCAGATCCACCGGGATAGCATGGGGTGGCAGCTGCCACCCTACAAAAGGCCTTGCCAATCCAGTTTGGGGCAATTTAAAAATTATGCATGAAATGTTGCTGGTCCGAAATATACAAGAATGAGACTCCAATGTCTGAGTACTGTGTCATTCTCTCTACCCCTCTACCACATCCATGGTACACACCACTGGATACCCTTGATCTAACCGGGAAGTTGTGTAAGCAAACATAAACTTACCACAGAACCAATATATAGATAAAATTTACATTGTCAATGAATTACAGACCCACTGTAAACCACATGGAGTAAAAATCACCAGTTTAGTCGCTGTATTTCAGTTTTATTCATTTTAGTCAAGCTGTTCTTTCAAAATTAACACTGTACTGGTGACAGAAACAGCTCACCTTCTACAACAAATAAGTTAGGTAGTATTTTTCAGCTATGAAAAAAAAATTGAATAATCAGAGTACTCAGAATCAGAATTGGATTTATTGGCCAAGTATGTTGACACACACAAGGAATTGTGCTTATACATATATTTTTTAATTCACTGAATAATGTGACTGCCTCCGCCATCTGTCTTTCACAGGCTGTTTTCCTGTTTTAGGTGCACACAAGGAATTTGGTTCCGGCTGTTGGTGGCTCTCAGCAATACAGACAATATACAGACAATGAACAAGTTATTTACAGAACAATACTCAATTTACAAGCAATATACATAAAGTGCATGTGTGTCGTAGTGCATACAGCAGTGGTGTGCATCACGTATGGAAATAAGTTAAAACATATGAGTAATACACAGGCAGTTGAGTAGTATGCAAGCACTATACACATTATCTACAGGACTGGTCCAGGTCTGGGAAACAGTCTGAAAAACAACGCGGCTGGACACCGTGTCAGAGAAAAACCTGAAACCAAGTGCAGTCCCTGATGCCCTGAACAGGGCGTAAGAAGCTGATAAGGAATCACCCCCTCTCTTTAGTCTATGTGTGTTGCAACAACTGTGTTGTGAATGAAAGTGTAATATGTGAGTAGTATGCAGGCCATCTGAGTACTGTGCTAGCAATATACAGATTATGAATAAGGCTGCAATATACACAGAGTACAAAAACAACAATAATGTGCATCACGTATGTATTTGTTCAGTACAATATTTGTTGATGTGGAGCAGGTGTCATAGTTGTCAGAAGGAGCAAGAGTGGCTGCAGCATACAGATGATACTAGTCAGCTGTTTGTGAAGGTGATGGTATGTGGGAAGAAGCTGCTCCTGTGTCTTGTAGTTTTTGCGTTCAGGGCTCTGTAGCGCCTGCCAGAGGGGAGGAGCTGGAAGAGGTTATGTCCAGGGTGTGAGGAGTATGTGATGATTTTCCCTGCCAATCTTCTGGTTCATAACAGATTCGATGACTGCACTTTACTGCCCCAAAAGCTCCTGTGGCAGACCATACTTCCTCAGTTGTCACAGGAAGTACATCCTCTGTTGGACCTTTTGAAGATGGAGTTGATGTTGGTCTTGGGAACTTGAGAACACTTGAGATCTTGGGAAATGGCAGTTCCCAGAAACCTGAAGGTGTCCACTGTTGACACAGGGCTGTTAGATATTGTGAGGGGGAGCGTTGCTGAGGGATGTCTCCTGAAGTCCAACGTCACCTCCACAGTCTTGAGCGTGTTCAGTTTCAGGTTATTCTGACTACGCCAGCCGTCAGCCTCCCTCTATGCAAATTTATCACCACCTTGGATTAGTCCAATGACCTTTGTGTCATCTGCAAACTTCAGGAGGTTAACCGCTGGGTTCTTGGAGGTGCAATCGTTGGTGTAGAGGGAGAAGAGCAGTGGGGAGAGGACACATCCCTGAGGGGCACCAGTGCTAACTATCCATGCACCAGAGGTGACCTCCCCCAGCCTTACCTGTTGTGTCCTACACTGTTTTCTCTCTAATCAATTTTTGTGTATTTGAATTTTTTAAATTAATTTAAATATTTTTGTTTTTGTATGCCTTTCAAGGGTTTTTGATATTTCAACTTTTTTGTATCAGAAACATCTTAAAATGCATTGTCTTCAAAAAGTTCTTTGCAACAATAAAAAAAACATTTTTTCCCATCTGAATGTTTTTTAAAAAAATTGGAGTTTTTGAAAGTTATTTTAAATATTTTTGTTCTTTTCTGTGTTTTAAGAATTTTTGTTTGATCAACCTTTTTGGATAAAAAAATTTATATTTTTATTTTGTTACATTTTTCAATAGTGCTTTAGAATTATAGAAAATATTTTTACCGTTTAACGATGCTCCTCTTCTGCTCATCGATGTCGTTCCACCACTTGGCAAAGAAGCTGACCTCAGACCAGATCATCTTCCTCCTGACGAAAATGTTTATGTTTACAAAAATTATTCAAAAATATGAAAAATTCATATGGGGAAAAAACCCAAAAACAAAACCAATAACTAATATATAAAAAACATAAAAATGCAAAAAATGCAAAAGCACAAAAAATACAAAAAATAAAATTGAAAACAATATGAAATACATAAAGTACCAATAATCTAAAAATATAATAAAAAACAAAAAGGATGAAGTACAATATTCCCAAAACCTTCAAAAAATATCAATTCAAAGAAAAATTCTCAAATTGATGCCACATGTATGTGAAACTGATCCAATATTGATGTCAAATATGTCAACTTAAATAAAACTAATTCACATAAAATACATCTGAAATTCATGTAAAATGGACGGAAAATTTCTGTAAAACTTGCAAAATTTATGAAAAACTTGTAAAATTTATGAAAAACTTATGAAAAAAAATTTGTTACATTTTTAAACTTTAAAATGTATGACAAAATTCTCTCAACTTTGTGTCAAATTTGTTTTAAATTTGTTTACATCTTAAATTTGCATCAAAAGTGAAAAAATCCAGCACCCTGCTGCAGTCCAACAGGTTGGCAAAAATCAATTAATCAATCAATCGGTGAATTGATCAATGAATCATTATATGTATTATTGCTCTGTACCTGCTGTCTTCACTGAGTTTGATAACCATGTTGTTCAAGATGTGACGAGTCTGATCTCTGTAATAATCATCAAAGGTTTTCAGCCAACCTGAAATGAGCAAAAAGTAAACAATAAAAAATACACAGTACAAAATAACTCAAAAAAATGTGGTAATAATCTGTGATGAACATCCAACATTTTTATCCAATCAGAAAACCAAATAATAAATAGTAATAAAAAATAGAAGATGTCTAAAAAAATTTCTAAATTTCTAGTTTCAAATTTCATGCAATCACAAACAAGTAAAAAAATAAGTAACGAGAAACAAAAATTTTATTAATAATTGATAACTAGAAAGGTGCATTTCTGGATGGTTGCTAGGCGGTTGCTATCTTGTTCTGGATGGTTGCTAGTGCATTGCTAGCCAGTCGCTATGGTGTTCTGGGTAGTTGGTAGGCAGTTTCTATGGTGTTCTGTGTGGTTGCTAGGGCGTTGCTAGGCAGTTGCTATGGTCGCTAGGGTGTTGCTAGGCGGTTACTATGGTGTTCTGGATGGTTGCTAGGGTGCTCTGGGTGGGTGCCAGGGTGCTTCGGATGGGTGCCAGGGTGCTGCAGTAATAGGCTGTGGTCACAGAGGGCATTAGGAGAGATAGAGAGCTGCGTGTGTATCTGGCTCCCAGCCTGTGTCTGTGGCAATTAGTTAGGCTCCCTTGCTGCTTCCGAACATTCCGCCATTCATTTTCTATGGGGCCAAAAA
>OMLF01048289.1:23224-37891 GCA_900302615.1 Holocentrus rufus | reverse complement strand
TTTCACTTACTCCGATTCCAATGAAATTTTACACAATGAAATTGTAAAGTAAAATTTTCTATCTTATACATTTCTTTGAAAATTAATTTATTAAAATATGGTATGAAAATTAACTGTGAGCCTTGGCGAACGTTGCGGTCCATGGGCCTCGAGCTTATCTCCTGTTGTTGTGGTGTGAGATGGCTCGATGTGTGCACAGTCTGCGCACCCTCTCGGTAAAATTATGAGACAGACAGTCATTCTTGCCAACCCAACGATTCACTCACATACTGAAACCAGACAAAGAGAACAGTCAAACATCGCAAACACAAGCGCTAACTGAACGGCACCAATAGCAGACAGTATAATATGCAGAGATATAATATGCATGGGGCGGCATGGCTCAGGAGGTAGAGCGGTCGGCTAGGAACCGGAAGGTTCGATCTGGTTCAATCCCCGGCTCCTCCAGAGACCGCGTCGAAGTGTCCTTGGGCAAGACACTGAACCCCTAGTTGCTCCTGATGAGCTGGTTGGCGCCTTGCATGGCAGCCTCCGCCATCAGTGTGTGAATGTGTGAGTGAATGGGTGAATGTGAAGTGCACACTGTAAAGCGCTTTGGATAAAAGCGCTATATAAATGCAGTCCATTTACCATTTACCATTTAGTTACTCTATATATGATTTACATTCAGTAAAAAAACAAACATTTATACAGCGGAGAACTTTGCTTTATGAATATGAAAGTTTTCCTAAATTTAAGGCGTAATGTTTCATTGAAATAACAAACCATCGCATCTATTTTTCCTCAACTTTTTGGAATATCGAATTTCTTTTAAGATTAAGGCTTCTGTATCATTGCAGTGTTTTGATGAGCTTGAGTTTTGCCCCTTGTGACAAAGTGTATTTATTTGCTGTCAACTTGTATTTTTCTCCCCCCGTTTCCCTTCAACACACCTGCAGCTTTCAACACAGTGCCCCCTTCCTCGTTCCGCAATCAGGGTTTGCCACCAGTTGGTGATGCGGGGGTGACTGGGCCCGAGGAGCTGCCGGACCTGTGTTGCCCCAAGTGCCAGTACCAGGCTCCAGATATGGATACACTGCAGATACACGTCATGGACTGTATACAGTAACACAGGAGGATGGTTCAGCACGATGTTCCACCATCACAGATACATAGAATTTCAATCTCCAGAGTGTCTGCTCCCGGCTCTGGGCACACCCTGGAAAAACTTGTATGGCAGTTGCACATTACTTTCTCCCTGCCATACACTAACACACACAGACACTGGTGATGTATACAGATATTAAAAAAGGTCTGACCTGATAAAATGGAATCAAGACAAGTGGCAATCAGATGGAACAAGAAGCGATCTACCACCCAGGAGCAAGAGAAAAGAACGACATCCAGTTAATAAGCATGATATTTTCCTAGTATTGCTCCATGTATTCATCTTCTGCAATAGTTTTTCCATTCATTCTCCCTCCCAAACCCATCCATCACTCTCGCTTTCCATTTGTTCTGTCAGTTTCCTTCTCCCTCCCCTCCCTGCCTTTGAGATGGCAGAGTGTGAGTGTGAATGTGCCTCTGCCATCAGTATTTGTACGTTAACCCTGACATCTCACCTCAACCGCCTGTCCCGCTTCACTCCAGCAGTGTAGCGGCAGGTGAGGAGGTGTCTATAGACTGTGGAGTAGGTGGGTTTATTTTTACCCCACCATCCATATTATATGTCAGTAGTAATTAGGCTGTAAGTGATGACACATGCAAAGAAAAATGTGTGGCAATCCAGAGCGGTGTTGTTGCCTTCAACAGCAAAAGGAATTGGTAACTGAAAAAGAAATGTGAATAACCTAGTGAGCTTTAAGTAATAAAAATATATTGAATAATATGTCATAAATGTTGCCTGTCTACATTACCTCAAAACATGTATAATTATGTATTAGAGATGGGTATACTCTATATACTTAGAGATAAAGGTAGCCATTCTCTGTGTTCTGTGCCTGTGTACACATTTTACTGCACCACTGCTTTATCCCTAATCTTAGACATTGTTCTGCCCAACCCCCTTATTCTGTCTATCTTTACCTGTGGCACCTATTTATCTATCAGAATGTAAGCACATTGAGGTTCCATCACAATTCGTGTGAATATTGTCCGTAATTATAGATTTGGTGCAAAAAATATCGTTTAAAATTGTTGTATTATTGGAGATTTACAAAATAAATATCAATAATTAATTATAGGTCTGATGTGATTGGGTATGTTTTTTAATTAGATGAGCGTAACGTCTTGGAGCTAGTGAGGCGATGTAGAGTAAAACTAGAACAACGTAAAAGTTGTACAAGAAGAAGTAACCATTAACGATGTTGCGGGGGAAGCGCTAATGTATTGTTTTCCCACTGCCTCTATTTACAACTTCAACGGAGCAGAATTATTCAGTGTGAATGCAATACAAACAACCGAATTTGCATTAAATTGGCAAGTAATCATATTAGCACGGATTAAAGGTGGCATGTGGAAAACATTAATTGCGTGATACCCCTGAAAACCGGAGAGTCGATGGTACCGCTTTACAACCGTTCTCTCCTCCTCTGCTGCGTCAAGCTAGACGAGTGTGAGACCGGAAATCAGACCGTTTCACTTTCAAAATAAAAGATTGCCTTGACGCTTGACTCCCATCTAACAGGCCATCGACGTTATATATTTTTAACCTCATAAAGATTTTTACATAGCAGTAGTTTCTCCAATTTGTCTGTTATACGTACGTGTTAGATTCTCCGTGAATCCTGCTCAGGTGTGTACCCTCTATAAATATGGCATTAAGATTTTATTTTAGGAAAAACAAATACATTTGTAAATGTGCTCTTCATTTTCATTTGGTGCCCTGGTTCTGACAAGACTCTTTGACCTATACGGCATCAAAACTATGATTCTGACAATTTGTGTAATCATAAAACACTGCCATGCTTCACAAAAGTCTTATTTTGTTTACAAAACGGAAGTCTTATTTTTACTTCTGGTCGACTTTACACTAGCCTCCTGTTTCAAGGCAGGCGCCCACCGGACGCGGTTCCATTCATCCGTGTGTCTTATATTTACCAATTACGGCAACCGGCATTGTCAGTTTGAAGTCCTCTTCAGACAGACATGTCGGGCACAACATCCCCGACCCCGCCGGCCGATGCTGTGGGGACTGAGGGATGTTTCCCCCCCGGGTACAAACCTTTCAAGCCCGAGGAACACGGCCTGGAGCGTGGGTTCCGTCTCACAGCCTTCTCGGACCTGAAGGGATGAGGCTGCAAGGTCCCGCAGGAGGCTCTGCTCAAACTCCTGGCGGGACTGGAGCCCGACCGGTCCGCCGGTGCAGGGAAGGCCGGAGACCAAACCTCGGAGTTCGGCCAACAGCTGCCCGGCCCTCGACTGGGTAAGACACCAGGAACCGTCAGACCAGACACGCATGGTGCTGTTGTCAAATGTAACACTAGAGCGACAATGCTATCCGCAGTTAGCATAGCTAGCATTCATGCTACTGACATTCATACCGGAAAGGCTGTAGGTGGCTGAACTTGTTAGCGTAGCTGTGGCTAACTGTGCTAACCCATATGGCTCTTAACTTGACAGGTGCACAGCTTGGGAAAAATTAAACTTCAATATAGCTCTAACGTAGCCATATCTGTTTCTAAAAGTCCCCATTCAACTATGCAGTTTGTTAACGAACAAATAAGCACCATTAGTGTTATTACTGCTTATGAACAGTGAAGTGGACACAAGTTCATTGACTTGTCAAATTGTAAAGCGAGTATGATTCAGCAGAAATGTTCCTGATGCTTTGGGTGCAGAGTTCATCACGCCCTCTGTCTTTGCAAAACTAATAAACAGTTCAAGTGATGCAAGCATTTTGCAAGACTGCAGTGTGGAAGTGCTTACTTCACTGTTAGGATTCGTACTGTGGCAAGTGGAGATTAGGAAATGATTAAGTCAGGGGAATCATGGTGTAGTAATACCGAGGTTTGGCGTTAACTGTCTGTGGGTGTGTGTGTGTGTGTGTGTAAGCACTTATACATGTGTTCCCTAGTGACTGTTGTGTTTGTTTTTTAAGGTATAGGAATGGACTCCTGTGTGACCCCCCTGAGGCATGGTGGGCTCTCACTGGTCCAGACCACAGACTTCTTCTACCCTCTGGTAGAGGATCCCTACATGATGGTGAGTTAATTGGCAGTGAGTTAATTTCCCTTTATTTATAAAACGTGGGCACCCCATCACCAGATTATGTGGAAGCACAACACAAATAAGCATTGTTCAGTGGAATAGTATCCAGGAAGTGAGACTACCAAAATAGAACAAGTTCATTGGACTGTGAGGTTACGTAATAGTCAATCAGTCTGTTGTGGAAAATAGCAAAAACATGACATTAGACATACACATGATTATACTTGGCTAGGTATACAATGAATCTCACTCAGTGCATACAAATTGTCATGTTCTGCTTCTCTTCACATTTTTATAAATGTGTACTTACTCAGGAGTCCACTGGCACATGTGCACAATAACAGTTATAAGACAGGAAGACAATCCCATGCCTTTCTAAGTCAGGTTTTCTAGCATTCATGGTTTATGTGCATGCTGACAAAGGAGATGGCTCAGTGCCAGGTCTTAGTGAGTATGCCCAGCTTGCATAGCACTTGCAAGCCCTGTGCCAGGTCAGAGGTCAAGGCACCAGCTGGTGCAAGGACTGTTGGTGCGTTTACATAAACTATGGATGCTGGAGTGAGAAATAACACGGAAAAGTATGATGTTGTTTTCCTGAGTTTCTAAGAATTTGTTGCAGTTCAGACTGTGACAAAACATTTATTTAGATTGCAAATTTAATTTCAGCTCTACACTCCTTTGCTGCGCTCTCAATGATTGCACAAATATGAGCAAGTGGCAGTGTCTCTTCTACTGTGCCCTTTTACCTTCTAAATAATATTAAAAACTGTCCAGTGTTCCCCTAAAATCCCAAAGCCAGTGCACTTACATAACACAATACATTTTCTGGATGTTATATTCTTATTATGTTCCCCAGTAATTGTGACAGCAGTTTTTCCAGCCTCTTAAAACAAGTGTGCACAGAAGAAAAAATGCAAAGTGTGCACCTTTCCATCCGTTCAATTAAAGTCTGGTCACTTTTCCAGTGTATGTGCTGTTTTGCTGATTGAGAAAAGCAGCATAAACGAGAGACTCCTGAGAATCAGTGACCCCTCATACCTTACATAAATCAGTGCACAATGTGTCATAACTTGAACCCCTGCACTCATGGGATTAATTAAAGTGCTGTGACCTCACCAGTTTCATGTCCTTATTTCTGCTTCCCCTCTCTCTCTCTCTCTCTCTCTCTCTCTCTCTCTCTCTCTCTCTCTCTCTCTCTCTCTCAGGGCAGGATAGCATGCGCCAACGTCCTCAGTGATCTCTACGCCATGGGCATCACAGAGTGTGACAACATGCTGATGCTGCTGAGTGTCAGCCAGAAGATGAATGAGAAGGTGCGATTTTGTGTGTGTGTGTGTGTGTGGGAGCCAAGGTGACAACTACTCCTGTATTTGCTGATGTCATCGTTACCAATCTACTCCTAATCCATATTAAGACACAGTGCACACATGTTACAGTGAGCACTGACTGTGGCCAGTGGGTTTTATTTTAATGTGTTCATTTCATTTAGCTGATACCATTTGTCTTTCCTTAGAAATGGGTTCCATTTTTCTGCTTGTGCTTGTATTATCAAAGGAGCGTGAGCGTGTGATGCCGCTGGTAATGCGAGGGTTCCGTGATGCAGCAGAAGAGGGAGGGACTTCAGTGACGGGCGGCCAGACGGTAGTCAACCCCTGGATCATCGTAGGAGGAGTAGCTTCAGTCGTCTGCCAGCCTAATGAGTTCATTATGTGAGTGTGTAAAAACTCTGATGTGCCCCTGTGCCTCCATTAGGTCAGCAGTAAGCAAGTCATGCTGCTTTTTCAGTTCTTAAAAAAAATACAACCCCGGAATCTGTCACATTGTTAGATATCTTTCTGTCATGTTCAGATATTTTATGATGTGATTGATACCTTGTGATGAATGCCTTAAGTTTTTAGAGTGATGTTTTCCTTAAAGTCTGACCCTGAACACCAAAGCTTTTGGTCACCTGTGCTGTTCCCCCAGTGTGAGAGATCTGATGACTTCACTCTTCTTTTACTCATTTGACTTATCTCTTCTCAACTGTACACCATGTAAATCATTTGCATAGACAGGAGCCTCTTGTAAAATTTTGTGTGTGTGTCTGTGTGTGTGTTCCAGGCCAGACGGTGCTGTACCAGGTGATGTCTTGGTTCTGACTAAACCTTTGGGGACTCAGGTGGCAGTCAACGCTCACCAGTGGCTTGACCAGGTCAGCAGATCAACACAGACTTAGTTCACATGAAGTGACATCATGTTATTGATAAGTTTCTGTACTTTATTGTATCTTCCTCACCCTCTTTTTTTTTTCTCCCCTCTGCACGTCTGAAACTGAATCCCTGCTCTGTCATCACCAGCCGGAAAGGTGGAACAAGATCAAGCTGGTTGTCACCAAGGAGGAAGTGAAAGAGGCCTATCAGGAAGCCATGTTCTCCATGGCAACACTAAACCGCACAGGTAAATTGACCTTTGGTCGCAGTGTGCCCTGAATTGTTCCCTTTATTGTGGACCCAGAAAATGTATTGATCATTTTATTTTTAGCCTGGAATTTATTTTACAGCCTGTTCCACTCGGTCTTACACAATTAATCTGCATATACTCACTGTCAATGCTCAATCTAAATGGAAAAAATAGATTATTTTGTTACATTTAAATTGATGTTAAAAAAAATAATATTCACTTACATTTTCTCTCAAAACTGTAATGTTTTTTAATTTGATCCTAAAGCACTTTGTAATCCTTGATTTAAGAAAGTGCCATATGTATAAAGTTAGCTCGTTCTAAAAAACATTGTTCTTATCATTCTTCATCTTTGTGTTTTCGTCTCCAGCGGCAGGCCTGATGCACAGATTCCAAGCACACGCGGCGACAGACGTGACAGGTTTTGGGTTGTTAGGGCACGCTAACAACTTGGCAGCTCAGCAACGAAACGAGGTGGCCTTCGTCATCCACAACCTGCCAATCATAGCCAAGATGGCCGCCATCAGTAAAGCCTGCGGAAACCTCTTCAACCTGGTTCAGGGCACATCAGCTGAGACTTCTGGTATGAACACAGACCCAAGGCCTACCTGTGCTGCAAGTTGTTGTTCCAGCCCTGTCCTGACACACCCGATTCTGTTAAGGGTTACATATTATCACAACACCTTAATTGGATCAGGTTTATAAGAGGACTGGATGCAAAACTTGCAGGATAGGTAAACCTCGAAGATTGCGTTGATAAACACTGACCTGGAAAACACGTTGAATATTTGCCTAGTTCTTCCAATAACAGTAAATCTTTTGTCTCATCCAGGCCAAAAATATCAGTGATGCTGATTTTTAAAAACAGTGTTTTTCTTCATATTTTATCATTTGTGTGATAAGTATTAAAGGTTTCATGCAGAATTTAAGTATTGAACTATTGTGCCATTGAAATTTAACTATTGAAATCCTAAGCAGATTTTTAAGTAAAGAAGGCAGGTTTTATTGCGGATTTCACTGAGCAGTGTCACTGAAACTTTCAGGTGATGGACAGCAAAAACCTCAGTGATGTTGGCGGTGGGCGACATTAGCTGTCTGATATCTGATTTAAAATAAAAGGACGATATCAGCAAAGCGATAGATATCGTTCTAACTCTTGATGCGTCTCCCTGTCCCTCTCTGTCCAGGTGGGCTGCTGGTGTGTCTGCCCAGAGAGCAGGCGGCCAAGTTTTGCTCCGAGATGAAGAGCCAGGGCTCCGGGTTCGGGGGCCAGGGGTCAGTGGGCGGAGCCTGGATCATTGGAATCGTAGAGAAAGGCGACCGCCGTGCTCGCATCATCGACAAGCCCCGCATTATCGAGGTCCCGCCCAGAGGCAGCCAAGCGGCCAATCAGGACAACAGCTCCACCAGCCCCGCCCCAACCCCCAATCTGTCATAGACACTACTGCCCCTCTGACATACTCTGGTGTGTGGGTGTGTGTGTGTGTGTGTGTGTGTGTGTGCGTATGTGGATGTGGATGTGGATGTGGATGTGGATGTGGGTGTGTGTGGGTACATTTTTGGATGCGTGTTGCTCTTGCTGTCCATCTCATCCCCCTGTTCAGCCAAAGGGCTGAGAGCAAACAGACCAAAATCATCATCACCATCATCTTATACTGGTGGGGGAGGGAATGGACAGCACAAACCAGTGTTTATCCATCTTTGGTGTCCTACCAGGAGCCACTGATCCCTGGACATGCTTACCATTCACCGTTTTGGAACAAAATGTAAATTCAGGGTAGCAAGCTCTACTACCCCTCGCCCATCCCTTTGCATTTTTATCTGTGCTCCATTGCCTTTCCTTTCCCCCTGCCTACTCCACACACAGACAGCTGTGTTTGTATATTTTATCCAAATGCAAAAAAAAATTCTCTGAAAAATGATTGTTTCAATTGCAAAGAAAGAAACATTCCAAAAAGTTACTTGCCAAATTCAGTGATTGATGGAAAAAGGAAGAGAGTAAATGTATGTGTGTGAGTGTTTTATCATGATTCGAGTTACAGGGGTGTATGACTGTGGGGTATTGGGAGGGTTGTCTTTTTTTTTCTTTTTTTCCTTTTTTTTAAGTGGTTGATATTGATGTCTCATGTTGGTGAATGTATCTTGTGATAAAAATTGGTCCATGGCACCAGGCTCCGCCCACATGTCCCAGAGGGAGGTTTGAGCAGCTTTCTCTGGACCGGTGGCGGTGTTCGGATTGTCGTCTCTGTCAGCTGACTGGCTGTCTAGCACCCAGTCCCTCACTCCCTCCTGTTTATGAAGCTCCGCCTTGTAAACCCCAGCCAGTGGGGGCAGGTGGAGTGGATGTTTGCCTTTGGATGGGGGTCGGCCTTGCTTGCTGGAGGTCTGAAGCTGTTTGTGTTTGTAGATTTCCCTGCTTTTCACAATCAATAAAACCATCATCAACACATATTTAACTCTTGTTTGGATGTGTAAACTGTGGAACAGCTGCATTTTGATCTTGTAGTTTGATTCAATGGCTACAATATATGCGTTACATACCTGTCAGTGGTTCTCAGAGTGGGGTCCAGGGCCTGCCACTGGTCCTTAATGGGTGTGAGAGAGGCCCAGCAAATCTAGCACTACTTTAATTCACTTAAAATATCTAATTAGCAAATGTAAAAGTTTTATTCTCATTGTTTATTCTTTCTTCATTCTCATATCCACGCGTGGTGTGATGCTGCGTAAAGATACATTAAAAATCCTGCTTTAAATTTTACAGTATACCAAAATTTTGTTTGTAGCGGCATCCATCAGAATCTGATTTAATCTTGATTTTGTGTGACCTCAGTGCTGACGACAGGGACTCCAATCTGGATTCGTCGTTAATTGTATACATATGCGGACAAATCGGCACCTTGCTGGCAAGCCGTTTTAACATTTAATCAGTAGAGGTAATTGCAATTGTAGATATCAACAATTGCTTTTTGACTAGTGAAAACTAAATTGCAACTAGCAAGCCCTACCGATTAAATGTTAAAACGACTTGCCATAGTTGTAGCCTACTAATATTTGCTAAACATTGCAGCATCGGAGGGGACCTGCAGAAATGTGGATGGTTATTTCCTGTGCTGACCATCGGATGGCAGCGTGCGGTTCTCTGATTCCGACGCCACTTTTTTGAGTGGCAGAAGAAGAAATGCGGAAGTCAGTTCGGCGATTGTAAACAAACGAGTCATCTCAGCAGTGTCATGAATGAAAACAACCCTGGTTGAAGTGAAAACGGTAAACATTTTAAGAATACAGTTTAAGTGTTCATATGGACAGCTCCAGAACAGGAAATGACTGTCTTGTAGACTCATCAGGTCGAGTCGTGTGTGTGTCATTGAATAAAAACTGCGACTCATATAGTGTTCACCCTGGAGCCTGAAAACTCTGTTTTTGGCTGTCATAAATCCATAGTGAATTGAAAGACAGTTTAATATCTATCTTTAAGTGGGTATTGATTTCCCTGTTGTTCTACTATGCCGTAATTGCCCTTGTGAACTAGCTAATGTTATTTGCCTGTTTTGAGAGCAAGCTAATATTTACTGGATGTCAATCTACTGGATGTCTGTTGTTGCCTTTGCAGCCAGCATGCCTTATCTGGGCAGCGAGGACACGGTGAGGGAGCTGAGGAGAGCTCTGTCCAACCCCAATGTCCAGTCTGACCACCTCCGTTACAGGAACACCATCCTCAAGGTCATCAGGTAGGAAAAAGACAGACACACTCCCACCTTCTAGTCACCCATCAGCTCCACTCATCATGTACAGGGTTACACTGAAATAATGGATGTGGAGCAGTTTATAGTCAATAAACCAATACAACCTAAGTTTGTAAGCCGTAGTACAAGAGATCTTGTTGGCCCCCATACCTTCTGACCTCCTGCAGGCCATTCACCCATGCTTATCCCTGCAGTTACACACATCATCAATTCCTCATTTATAACAGGTGTGTTCCCCATTGCCTTTAAGCAAGCCTAGGTGACTCCACTGCAAGAAAACCTACACTCATCTCGGATCATAAATTACAGCCCGGTTTCACTCCTCACCTTCCTTTCAAAGACACTTGATTGCACAGTCTTAATCAAGTCTCTGAATTCCTTTCTGAGAACAACCTGTACGACCCTAATCAACCTGGTTTCAGACGTGGACACTCTATTGAGACCGCACTCTTGTCTGCAGTGGAAATGCTGTGATCACCAGAGCTGCTGGTCGGTCCTCTCTTCTGTTGATACTTGACCTATTGGCTGCCTTTGACACGGTTAACCACCAAATCCTCCTCTCCACACTCGCTGAGCTTGGCTTCTCAGGATGTGCCCTCCGCTGGTTTGAGCCCTACCTCTCAGGGAGATCCTTCAGAGTGTCTTGGAGAGGGGAAGTTTCTTAGTCCCACTCATTGCCCACAGGTTTACCTCAAGGGTCAGTGCTTGGACCCCTTCTCTCCTCAATATACACTACCTCACTTTGTGCAGTCATCCGCTCACATGGCTTCTCATACCATTCCTATGCTGATGATACCCAGCTCCTCCTGACGTTCCCGCCTGACGATCACACAGTCTTGGCACGGATATCGGCATGCCTTTCCGACATCTCGGCATACAAAGCAGCGACCAAAACAGAACTACTGAACTACCTGAACTCCCTCATTCAGGTCTACACTCCCTTCTGCTCACTACGCTCTGCCAGGGTGTGGCACCTGGTGCTGCCACCACAACATAGCTCAAAGTCTCTAGCCAGACTCTTCTCTTCTGTGGTTCCTCAATGGTGGAATGAGTTACCAAACTCCATTCGATCCGCAGAGTCCCTCTCAATCTTTAAGAAAAAACTAAAGACCAAGCTCTTTAGTGAACACCTTCTCACCTGACGGGCTGTGTAATCCGAAAAAAAAAGAATGCACTCTATGCATCATCTCATAGCACACAGCAGCAGCCGTGTCCTGCTAGACCAGAGCTTAGATTTGCAGCACTTACTCTCGTCATTGTCTCCATCTACAACCTTGCTTGTGTTGTATTGAAATCTCATGTGTACGTCGTTTTGGATAAAACCGTCTGCTAAATGCCAACTGTAACTGTAACTGTAACTGGCAGCCCATAGTTCTCCCTTCCTTTGTCCTTCCATTCTCATCCATTGTCTTTTCCCAACTTTTTCTTCCCATCTCTCTCTCTCTCTCTCTCTCTCCCCCCCTCAGGGCGATGTCTCAGGGTGTGGACGTATCAGGGCTCTTCAGTGAGATGGTGAAGGCGTGCGCCACAGTGGATGTGGTCCAGAAGAAGCTGGTCTACGTTTTCCTGTGTTCCTATGCCAGTCTCAACCCAGAGCTGTCTCTGCTGGTCATCAACACGCTAAGGAAAGACTGTCAGGATCCAAACCCCATGGTCCGCAGCCTGGCGCTGAGGAACATGACCAACCTTAGGTACAAACCATCTTCAGGAGCAGCTGTCATGTGTGCCTACAACTGTTGATACGATACAGATTCTGAACTGACTTTTATGTATCTGTGTGTGTTTTTTTCCAGGTTGCCCAGCCTGATGGAGTATGTGGAGCAGCCTCTGACAGCAGGCCTGAGGGACAGAGCAGCGTGTGTACGACGAGTAGCTGTGCTGGGCTGGGCCAAACTGCACAACCTCCAAGCCAACTCTGACATAGGTTGGATGGATAGACGTCTTGACTTGTTTCTTTTCTCTCTCTCTCTCTCTCACTCTCAACCACTGAAAATCTATCAGCCAGCTTTATCATATGGGTCAAAACATACTATTATGTTACAATTAGCGTACAAGTAGTCTGTTTATTATGATAGAAATATTCAAGCATCCCATTAAATCCCATCAAAATTATCCTCACATCACCCTGCACCCAATCCCAGCCCTCCAGAAATGTCCAGGGATTGTTTAATTGTGTAAATACTTTTTATGCTTTTAAAGCAAACCTGAACTTTCGTGGAGCGTTGGGTTGTAGCGTTACTTGGATGTGATCTGAGTCCACATGGTGGTGAAATATCCTCATTAGTTGCTCCATGCTCTGAGCTGCTAATCCAGGATGCCGTATTTGTGTCTCTCCATTCAGCTACATGGTGCAGCAGAACAGGTCCAAAAATAAACCTTTTAGCACATGAAGCGGTGCCGGAAGATCATGCTAGAAGTCTCTGTTCCCATTTTTTTGTGTAATTACAATTATTCATGAAAGTATTAATCAGTGGTTTCTTCCTGGTGCAAGGTTACTATGCGGAAGTGAGCTGCACACAATACCTGTCGGATCTACTTTGCAATTCAAACAGAAAAATAACAAGAAAAGAGATTTTTTCTCCTCAAAGAAAGATCTCCTCAAAGAAAGGGTATGGTATGGTATGATATGGTATAAGTGTGGGCATGGGTATACAAGTACAGTATTCTTGATTAGCAGTCGAGTTGAGCATGGAGCAACCAATGAGGATGTTTCACCACCATGTGGACTCAGATCATGTCCAGGTAACCATTCAAGCCAACACTCCACCAAAGTTCAGTGCTTTAACACTCTTTGTATAAGTATCCATATCAGATCTACTTACACCCTCACTTATAATCTGTCATTCTGCCAGATGCTGCGGTGGTGAATGAGCTGTACAGCCTGCTGAGGGATTCAGACCCTGTGGTGATGGTGAACTGCCTCCGAGCTCTGGAGGAAATCCTGAAGGAGGAGGGAGGAGTCGCTATTAACAAGCCCATTGCTCATCACCTCCTCAACAGGTTGGCTCCAGCTTGATGTGATAGAGACTTTGTGTGTGCTGCCTGTGCACATGAATATAGATGTGTCTCTGTCTCTCTGTCTGTCTGTGTTACCGCCAACCATCCATCTGCAGATAGTTAATGAAATCAGCAAGGCCCAATTGCTTCCCAATGCTTCCTGACTGATTGCTTTATAAACCGATGTTGCCAAGCAACCATTTCAGGCAAGCAGAGGTTTGAGCAACAAAACATATTTATATGAGGTAAAAACGGAATCACTCTGGGCTAAAAGCTGCAGGTTGTAAATGTCCAGGAAACCACTGTCTGCCTGAGGAGGAACTGTCACTTCACTTTATCACTTTATCACTGCATGATGCCCCCACACGTTCTGTGACGTGTGGGGGCAGATTTATGATGTCACAACAATATGTGGACTTTAAACATTTTAACTTCCCATGATTTGCATCAGTTACCAACGGGACTCGGGCAGCGAAAGTTAGTGGCCTCCAGCTTTAGTCTTTGGTGGCTGAGATTTTGGATCTGCTGCAGCGGGACATGCATCTGTCGTGATGGGATTTTTGCTGATCAGCTTTTTTGGCCATGTTGGGTTGATTTTCACATGCACTTGCATTTCATTACTTGAATTATGAAATTCTGCACTGTCCTCATGTACAGGGAAAAAAATGTATCACAGCCTTGTTTAATAATGAGGCACAGAATGAAAAATGATCTGTGTATATAGAGGAACAGGCAATCAAGACACAACTAGGGCAGACAGTTACCTAGCCAAGTAATAGTAATCAGTTTACAATACCATAGAACAGTGACACCATTCACATCAATTAGAAGAAGAAAAAAGATAAGATAAGTCAATTTATTTTATAAAACTATATTATAAAAACATGCAGTGCAGAGTGGCCTGGTAAATTAGCAGAATAGCAGGTCAGAGTTACAAGTATTGTAAATCAATTGTGTGTGTCAACAGTGGCCTCATATGAACCATGGATATATCAAATCACCACAGCTCACGATGAACGCAGTTCTCAACAAAAAAAAGAAGAAATGTCTCTGTAAATTAGGGAATCCAACCACACACTTGGTAAGAAGATATGAATGTTCACATCAGATATTAGGGGCACCTCCTCTTTTAAAGATATAGCAAGAAACAACATCAGACACAGAGAAATGAAAGCATCGCGTTCAACAGAATTCATCATTAAGTTCTTTAGGTGACAGAATCTGGATCCAGAAAGCCTCTCTCCTCCTGTCACAGTCAAGATCATGGTAGGAAAACCCTGGCTTCCCCCTCCACCCTACC
>OMLF01048289.1:2523-14640 GCA_900302615.1 Holocentrus rufus | reverse complement strand
GACTCTTCGTCTTCATGGAGCCTCCAGTTGTTTTTGTTTTGTGTCGAAGTTTGATGCAGAGATCCAGACTGAGCATCAAGTCTGAACCAGGCTCAGAGGATTTAAACCCTCATGCACACACACACACACACACACACACACACAAACACAGATACAGGATGAGCAGTGGAATAAGTTCAAAATGTGCATTCTCACCACTTACAGAAAGCCTAAACCAGGGCCAGGTAATCATGGCAGTCCCAGTCTGCCGCTTTTCATTTTGACAAAAGACAAGAAGTGTCCCTGCTTACTTCCTGTTTTGTGGTTGCGTATATGATAATATGTGAAGTCACATTGTGTAGCATTTGGGTGCAATCAACAACTTAACTTTACACTCTTGGCTCCACACAGCACACAGCTACATTTCCCTGATCTACAGTACATAATTCAAACAAATGGATCACATTGATGAAAATGCCCTACACCTATAATTGTACAATGAAACATATATTTAGTATGGATGAATATTCTAATCAAAATGATTTTTACTTAATGTTGATGCATGTGCATATTTGTTTTGTAGGACTTGACGGGGATAGATAAATCAGTTGCAAATGGGTCACTGTGGACTTCGTTATATCCTCAGAGGCTGACCAGTCATGAATCTTGGGTGGTTCAGGGAGGATACCTGCCTCTCAACGTGTCCTATCAGCTGCTGGCTGGAATCCCATCTACCAAGCAGAGTGAGTGACACACACACACAGAAATCATAAAGACAATCACAGATAAAGCAGCCTTGATCTTATCAGTTTTTGGATGGCATATTTTGCCCAATAAAAACTTGATGAAGCAAGTTGGCACGTAAGGAGTGCACGCAGCTGAGTAATGAGAACCAGTTGCTATCAAGGAACCCAGTGTGACTGCAATCGACCCATTCAGAGCTTTAAATAACTCACACAAACAACCTTTGCAGGCTTGCAACTCTCTTGTAGTCCAATACTCACTGTACGATATTTCCTGACAGTGAGCTGCGACAATATAACACTGTACAGACATGCATACCACTTTCCTTTTCCCTCCAGAATGTATTTTAGGCAGACAATAAAAGTCATACGTGACTTGTCCCACACTTTCAAAAACAGAGCACCTGATGGTCCTTGCAAGGAGGCCGTACAACAAGCTACCCAAGTTCAAACCTCAAACCCAGCAGATACATGCTCTCTCAGGTCCTGCTGTCAAGCTACTGAGCAGAAAATAAAAATGACCTCTTCTACCTGGCAACATTTTAGCCTTCAGCACCCCTGAAGTGTCCTTGAGCAAAACACAGAATCCCTGCCAGCTCCAGAGGTGTTATTTTGGAGCTGACCCTGACCTTTTACCTCCCTGTGGAGAAAGACGGGAGGAGGGGTAGCGACGGGAAATTCATCCTTCTGCCTCCTGTGTTTCATCAAAACTTTAATCTTTGTCCTGCAACAATTCCGACGCTGGATGACTTGATTGTGTTGAAGTGCAAATGAGTGGGCAAGTGGCTGTTTGTGTGAGTCATTGTAGTGATATGTGTGTGTGGATGCTGCAATAGTATTTCCAGGATGAGTGCAGTGCAATTTAATGTACACTCTAGAATGATGAAATGCTGGATGATATATCAATAATATATCGATACCATGATATGAGATTAGATCTGCGATTTGTGATTTTGTAATATTAGAATATTTGTAATTTGTGATATGACCTGAGTTTTGTCTTTTCCTGTTTTTAAAGGCTGCATTACAGTAAAGGGATACAATTTGGTTTATTGTTAGACTGTTCTGCTGTTCTACTATTTGCCTCTACCTGCTTGGTCATCATATTCTCATTAGTAATGATTGTTTATCAAAAAAATTCTTGCATGTAAATACCATATAAAAACAGCAATAGTTATCCCTACATTATCATCACAATATCGATATCAAGGTATTCCGTCAAAGATATTGTGATATTTGATTTTGTCCATATGACCAAGTTGTACACAAGCCATATACTGTCCCTGAATAACGGGGAAAAAAATCCATATGTTCACCTGTTTCTATCCCGACTCTTCCTCCAGGGTTTCTAGCTGTTGGACTGGCATCAGTGAAGAGGCAGCGGGGCAGCTACCTCCTCCCCACCTTGCACTCCATCTTCTCCCAGTCTTCCCCCGCGGAGCGCTCCGTCATGGTTGTGGTGCTGCTACTGGTGGACTTTGATGCTAACTGGAGAGCTGCTACTGTGGAAGAGATCAAAGCTGCCTTCGCCTCTGAGCTGGAGCAAGGCCAGCTGCTGGTCCTGCATGTTCATCAGGAGTATTACCCCCCTCTTACAGGTACAGTGACTGTGTGATCCTGCTCATGCATCCATGTTAGTATTTATTTTAGTATTTCACTTTAGAGTGGATGGACAATCCAAAAATTCTCCATCTTCAAGAGAAAATGTTACTGGTAACTGGTAACATTACATTTATCAGTTTTTCCCAGTATGTCACTTCTTTACACTCGTGTATGCAGTAGTGCAAGCAGAGTTTTTGTTTTCAGTCCTGTGAGTGTGTCTGTGTGTGTTTACAACTTAACTCAAACAGTTTTGATCCAAATTGCACGACGCTTGGTGGAAGTGTTAAGGCTCAGGAAAGGAAGAATTGATTTGATTTTGCAAAGATTCGGCCAAAGGTCACAAAGTCAAGATTTCAGCACAATGGTAATACATAAGGAATATTTATAATGGCCATGTCAGTGAATTAGTAAGAGATTCACTATAACTATTACTATTACACACTAATATGAAATCATATACGACCTTTGACCTTCAGTGACCTTGAATGTACTGGTTTTTGTACATCACTTTGAAGCTTTAAACATCAGGTATGATTTGCTCTAACACCAATGTTTTGCAGACTGCGTGGTGTTTAGACCATCACAGTGCTTGAAAACTCCTCCAAATGGGAAAAACAGGCCACATTTAACAAACGTACAATCAAATGGCAGCTGCAGACTCAGTTTATTCTGAGCTGTAGAACTTGTGCAGGAGAATTCCCAGTAGGGAGTTAGTCCCTGAACCCAGAACATGTGGATTGCCCCGGTGAATTCTGGTCACTGGTACCATTGAGACTACATCACACACTGTATGAATCTGCCTCTCTTTCTCTCTCATTTTCTTCCAGGACTGAAGAGGAACTATAACGATGCTCCAGAGCGGGTGACCTTCCGCTCCAAGCAGAACGTAGACTACTCCTTCTTGATCCACTACAGTACCGGCCTCAGCCACTACTACCTCCAGCTGGAGGACGACGTCTCCTGTGCGCAAAACTTTGTGTCCAGCATCAAGAGGCACATCGATGAGCAAGAAGCCAAATCGACCACCTGGGCAACGCTGGAGTTCTCAGCCCTGGGCTACATCGGGAAACTCTACAAGTCAGCTGACCTCCCTCTCCTGGCCCGCTTTCTATTCCTCTTCTACCAGGAAATGCCCTGCGACTGGCTGCTGAGTCGCTTCCGTGATCTGATGACCCAGAGGGAGCCGATACTCTTCAAGCCCTCACTGTTCCAACATATGGGTATCTTCTCTTCTTTTAAAGGGACATACAACAAGCTAAAGGACAAGGACTTTGAGGAGACCGCCTACTCCAACCCGTCAGCGGACGTTTACACGGACATGTCCGTCTACAAGAAGCACGTCCCCACACTGGCTTGGGCCTCTGGAGAGGGATTCTTCTGGGGACGCTCACCGGAGAGAGGAAACTACCTGACTGTGGTGTTTGAAAAGCCCACCGTCTTGACAGGGATATCTGTGGAGACGGGGTCAGGGGGCAAAGACCTCCTGAATTCAGCTGTGGTGGAGATAGGCCACGACATAAATACCACCAAAAACAATGAGAAAAGTTGTACAGATTTCCAGACATTGGGGACTTTTGAGAACGGGAGGTTCGAGATGCAGGAGGTAGAAAAGAAGTATGGCTCCCCCTCTTCCTGTCTGAGGATACGGGTCACAGCTGATCAGAACGAGTGGGTGATGATTAAGAAAATTAGGGTCACAACAAAGAGCACACCTCAATCTTAAGACAAGGTATAAGGAATTTTCCAACCAGTTTAATAATTTATCCTGGTTTGATTTGGTGGACCTTCTATAAAGACTATGTATATTACCTCCATTGTGCCTTGTCAAACAGTTTGATCGGTCTTCTTGCTTTATTACAATGTAAACAAAACTGTGAAAAAACTGTTGGACCTAGCTCTGTGATAAAGCTTTTTTTGCCAACAGAATGAACTGAGAGATTGCAGTGGGAAAGCCTTATGTTTTATATTTCAGCAATAAGCAAATGTACATTCTGCTATATTTTATAAGTATTTTAACAGTTTAAGTATTTAAACAGGGTGAACCCCAGAGATATTCAGAGTGATGGGATTTGGGGTAAGGACAAACTCTGATTCCGACTGTAATAAAAAAAAAATTTTGCTGATTCAACTTGAAAAAATGAATATTGCAATTCAGTTGTAATTTTGTTTTATAATGTTGGGCCATTTGTTTGTATTGTAAGGGACTGCATTATGGTTTACTAGTCTCAAAGTAGCAAAGAGAGTGTCAGATAATGTATTATATTCATAATTTATTTATGCTTCAACAGAAGTAAAAGATATAATGATACATGTTCTGTTTGTTTGATCCCAATCAAACAATGAGTTGGACACACACACACGTTCACACACAGCCAGTGGGCCCATGCTTCATTGTGAGCTGCTACTCTAATTATAGTGACATAAAACATGGTGTGTGTCTGTGCTCTTTAAAAGCTCAGTGCATAAAGCAGTCAACCACAAGTGCGTAATTGCAAAAATTATCAGTAGTACATCAAGGTTGGAAACTGATCTGCATATTATCAAGAAAGGGGCAAGAAAGGGGAATTGTTTGGATAGAGGCTTATGATGCAAAATGAGGCGATAATAGGCATTTTGTTTTTGTTTCGTTTTGTTGTCATTTTGTTCTGAGAGGAAAAGCAAAGCATCTTTAGGGGCTGTTCACATTAACTCTGTGAGCAGAGAATATTTTTAAAAAGTCAAGCCACTCCCACAAGACAGCTTTTAATAGCACAGTGACTCTTATCATTTCTCAGGCCAGTTCACAGAACAAGATGACACCTTGGCGTGACAAATGTGAGATAGCGTCATCAAGAGAGATTGTGGTCACAGAAACGGGGAAAGGAGGGAGGAGAGAGGCGGGTATAGTCAGTGACAGTGAACCAAAACTTCCAACTGGTAGTCATAAGGCAAACAACCGTCAAAACCAAAAGAAACTCGATTACTGGTAACAGAAAATCTATTCCATTTTCTGAGAAGTAATGATTCATGCTTTCATCAGACACCATATTCTTGCAAAACTTACACCAGTTTCACATTATTTACTATGAGCTATGCTATTAATCTCAACAGTAAAGTCAAATTATGGATACTTTAACTGGGATTAGCCCCCTGGGTGTAGGCATATAAGAGAATATATTGTAAAGGGAATTAAGATTGCATTAAGTCATTTTATTGGTCTTGCTGTGCTTCTCCTTGTGTCCGACTGGAGGATGGTGGTGGTGTCCCTTGGGTGGCTGCTATGTCTTGGCGAGAGGTGCCAAGTGTCACTGCTCTCTCTGACACATGACTCCCTGGTCTCCTCCCACCTGTCAGGGGTCTACTGCTGCTCCTCTCAGCAGTAGCGGGTCTGGAGGCTGGCCTCTCTCCATCATGGGAGCACTGGGTGAGTGGCCTGTTTCCCCCAGTAGTAACCTGAGTGGCCGGTCTCTCTCCGATAGATTCGTCCTCAGCTGCCTGTGAGATCTGGTTCTGGCTGGTGGGCCTCTCTCCTCCAGTATTGGGCCTGTTCTGGGAGGCGGGTCGGGCTGCGGCTGCAGATGCTGTGTGTCCGGATGGGGGCTTAGAAGACGGAGCAGCGCCATCCTGCAGCAGATCCCCATCCACCTGAGAGGAAATAAAATCAACAAGATGACCGCTATAAACCAAACCCGACAGATATGGCAGGTGACGCATTTAGTACCATAAAGAGAAAGGTACTAAACAAACATTTCAACATGTAATTTTGTTTTTAATGTTACTGTTGAGTCAGAAGCTGAAGCATGTGAGTTAAAAATGTAAAGGTCCTACCAAAGTGAAAGATAACAGACATGACAACATTACCTCAGTTTCTGTTGACATGACTCCTGAGGTGGAGGGTGTTCTCTTATTTCAAGGTTTAAGTCATAATCTTCACTTGGCACTCTAGGACATGCTCTCTATGTCTATCCTCAACAACAGTTATATGAAAAAAGACCCTGAAGGGCTTCTCCATAAAATCCGGGACTTTTCTCAATTACAGCACACAGAACTGAAATAGGTCTTCATTTTCTGGCAATAACACAGATCTGGCATCCAAAACCTTCCTGCGAATTACTGATCCTGCCAGCTTAACCCAAGATGCGTCAGAACCAGGGCATACGGCACTCTAACAAAATCCAGATTGTGCAACACAAGCTTTTCGGCCTGTCGCGTCGCTGCACACAAATCAAGTGGAGATGATGTTTTGAATTGTCTCAGGTGTTCAGGCGTCAGGTTGCATGGAAACATCCAGTTATGGACGATGTAATCTGTTCTGAACATCAGAAATTAATGTGGGGTATATTTGTGCTGCTTGAGAGGGTCACTTGAGAGAAAAGGACCTTTAGTGGCCTCATGGAGTGAAGCGACATTCAAGTTCAGCTGCAGCAATATCTGCTGATGTCACTGAGTCAATGGCACTGCGCATATTCAACCGAAAGGCAGATTCTTTTAACTGAGTAATGAACTATACTTTTAAAATTGTTGCACTGCATAAAATAAGCCATGTGGAGCTTTCAAGAGATCCAGACAAATAAATCTATGCAGTGATATGAATAACTGAGAATCCGTGAACAAAGGACAGGGATAAAGAAGAGAGAGTAAGAGAGAGATACAAAGAGAAAAAGAAGCCAATCAAGAGTGGCCACTTGCTCAAGTTCTTTCTGCAGGCTCTTTGTGGCAAAGGGCTTAGAGGCCTCAGTTGTTGTTTTTTTTGTTGTTGTTTTTTTCAAAATCTCAGGGGGAGGGTCATGTTAAATGACTCTGGAGGACTGACTGTATTGTCCCCACATTTGGATACATACGTAAATGGTACAAAAGCTTCCCCAGCATGCTCTGACAATTAATTTGCAATCACAACAAGTTAACATGGCTGAACCAGGGCAGAACTGAGTTGGGTATCGCCTCTCCGCCCTCCCGCCTCCTGTCTATATTATCAGTTAATTCCAGATGAGCTACGTCTCCTTTGAAGCAGATAGAGCAATGAGACTTTGTGGACAGAAGACTTATCTTGTGTCACCATCCTTTGCTACAGTGTTCTGGCCAGTGCCATGAATTCTCCACATCAGTGTTTCCAGCTGCCATTTTACCAAAATATCCTCTATTTCCTGGCAAGAGCTCCCCCGTGCCTTAATGGTAAATAAGAATGCGCTGACCAACTTGCATCATTAAATAACACGAAATGCCTGAATCTGGGAGAAAACAATGGGAGTAACTGCAACTGACCCATTTTCCCCTCTGGGATACAGTATTCTGATTCTGATAACAGTGTTGTGCTGCTGTGGCACTGAAGTTTTCTCATGGTTCTCACCTTAACTTATATTCTTTTTGATGCAGTGTGCACAATCTCCATATGGTGAACAACTCATTTTAACCAGAAAAGTATAGTAGGACCTAGCCAATGATCATGCAGCAGTTTCATGTCATATCCAGACTCTATTAAATGACAGCCACTCTCAGAAAATGACTGAAAGCACAAAATGCAAACAAATGGCTTTAGGTTTGAAGTCCCCAGGTGACAATATGACACACTGTCTGAGTTCTATATTTTGAGTCTGCAGGTAATGAATGGCTGGTGTGTGGATACATAAACACAGAGTCTAACAGGTCTGAGGCACTTGACACATTATGACCAGAGAGAACAACAAGCAGTTGGCAGTGTGTCATGCTGCCTGCTTCATTGCTCACATCTGCTTTTCATCCGCTCTGGTTATCTTTGTTTGAAGGCTGCCATATGTCAACCAAACCACGCTCCAAATAAAAATGCAAACCCAGTTGATGATGTCCACTGCATGGTTGACCAACCGAACACCAAAACAGCAGAGTTGCGTGAAAGTGAGGTTGCATTTCAGTTGCACCATCTAAAGCCAGCCTTGTGGTTGCCATCTGCGAAGGGATTTTCCCACAGTCTGCATTTTTCATTCTGAAGTGCACCTCAACCTTATGCTCTGACTATACCAGCAATTACCTTTCCTACTCCTTATATAGGATGGTGAGAACTAAAAAGCACTTTGTTATGGTTACAGGATCTACAAACAGTTCAGTCTTTTATAACTATGGTTATCATCATGTTCATTAAGCACTCAGTGGCCTCTTCAGCTGGTGTGATGACACCAAATTCTGTCATCTTGTTCATTTCAGCAGTGCCCTTGTCCTTCATAGCAACTGGATGTCGGCCGGGAGCACATATTACAGGGTGCACAGAGTCATCAAGCCACATGTGGTGGACCACTGTTAGTTTGCCCTTGGAGCCACAGTGAATCAGATTCTCTTAGGCAGTGAATTATGGTGCCAGGCAGAGTGACAAGGCAAATATGTGTCTGATCTAAAGGTAAAAACAAAACTTTTCTGAACCAATGCCAAAGATTTGAAAAAAAAAACAAAAAAAAAACAATTCTTTACAGCACCAATAAACTGATGGTATTTTAGCTGCAGTTTGCTAGCAAAGAATAGATAAGGTTGAGTGTATGGAAGAGTCATGCTCTCAGACACTGCCCACCTCCAAGTATCCATCATGCTCTGCATGCCAAAGAGGATGAAACCTGATGTGAAAGAGCCTGAAGAGTGTCAATAGTGTCATATTTAATACTTGCAGATAACCTGAAGTCTAAGTAAACTATGAGCTGTGAGTAACTGTAACTGCAGTTTGAGCTAGTCAAGTCTTTTGACTGGTAAACGAAAGAAAACACCAGTGTTGTGGTAAGCTGACCATGTTTGTGGACTTTGTCACCACTTCCTTGAAGGGGACAACGGTGTTTGTTTCATCACTCAAAGAGCAGCTTGCCTGCCTTGAGCACACCACAACGAATCTACACAGTATAAATTAAGATGGCGTTTACATTTGAAAGGTGTGTCCTGGAAAAAGGCAGGGAACATCTTTGAGAATGTCACTGCAGTTGTGACCAATTCTGAGACTGAACTTTAGTGAATATGATTCATTGACAAACCCTAAGAACTAATTATCCAGTTTGGTGTGAGAATGGTGCAAGACCAGGCATGGGCTTTATCAAAAGATGTGATAGTGTGTAAAGAGGTGATTTGGATCATCATCTCTCTCACCAACAATCTTAAGTAAGACAGAATCGTGCCAGACTATAGCCGAAGGAGGTTTTAGCCAGGATTTGAGGAGAGAAAGCTATTTTTTCCACTGAGTGCAAAATCAACATGATCTGTTGAGATAGTCTACCCCTCACAGCTAGGAGTGAACTGAAATGAGATTCCCACCACTGACCATGAAGGGGAATGTGGTAGATTCTCAACCCAAGTGTGCAAACTTACTGCTTACTGTGCAGAAACTAGTAATAAGCCTTGTATGTTCATGTTTTGGTTTGTGTTTTTGTTTTGTGTTTGTTCAATGTTTTTATCTGTATTTTGACACTACGCTACCACTAAAATGGTACTGAAATTCATAGTGTTTTCTTTATCTTTTGTATTTGGCAACTTTAACTATAGATAAAAATTCTCAAGCAGAATCTCAACACATTTAGAATTGTATATCAGTATCAACAATGTCATTTTCAGCTATTTAAAGTCCAAATCTGCTCTCTGTATGGCCCTGCCTGTTTGGATCATGTTCTCTGTGCTTTGTTGGAGAATCTGACTTTTGAGTCTTCATTTTGGGAGCATTTAGTCATTAGCCTGATGGTGAGAACATGCTTTTGACCCTAATTTGAATAGTGGTGTGACCCAGTTGTTTGTACATTGACTGCAACTCAATTTAAAATTAATCCTATTTAATTGATTTCTCTAAAATCTGATAAAAAATGAGTTGAGCTGCTTAGTGTTGATTATGACAAAAATCTTTTCACTACAGGTTATTAGAGCTGAACCCCATCCTGTGTTTTATGCTGTTATGCACACAGTGATGTTGGATTGTTTTTGGTTATACTACTTGGCCTGTTGTGGTGCAAGGCACACAGTGTTATTTGTCTTACTGGTTAATTTTTTTCAAAAGGGCATCGCTCACTTCTGCTTTTCGTCACACTTTGAAGGTTGCCATGTGAACCAAACCTCACTCCAAATGAAAATGCAAACCCAGTTGATGATGTTCACTGCATGGTGTTGGTGATGAGTTGCGTGGAAGTGAGGTTACATTTCAGTTGCACCATGTAATAGCCACCCACGACCATATCTTGGGAACAATCAATGAGACGAATCGCAGGTGTTTTCACCTAGACCGCTTGAAGAGGCAGAAGCAGTTTGTGATCCACTGTATCGAGTGCCTTGGATAATTCCATGAACAAGCAACAAAGCTCTGTTTCTTATCAAGTGAGCAAACGATGTCATTTACTGGGCTTAAAATAGCTACTGCTGCTTCAGGCTCTGGGATGGCACATATGCAACTAATGTTGTTAAGATATAAATACAAAAAAAGCAAAAGCCTGTTAAAGCAGAATACTCCTCAGAGTGGTCCAAGGTTGTGATTACATGGTTATATACAGTACATATATGGGGTCTACGTTTTTCTATAAATCCATTTTTTTCTGGATTTCGTGCATTAAAATTTGTGAAGAAAAGAATCAGAGCTGTGTCAGGTTTATTTCACTGCACAAATCCTTAAGTCTCAGCTGATGTCAAGAACCCTCATTAATAAAATTTCAGTAGTATTGCATCAGGATAATAAAACAGCTGGTCTGTAAGGCACACTGGGGAGGAGACAGCAGGTATACACACAATCATCAATTTCATTATGACTAAAGCAAATATTTACACCTACACTACTTTTCCATCTCTTGTGCTACACTTGGTTCTGTAAATCTTATTACCTCCCTAATAAGTATGGAGAAACTGAATTTGATCTAAAATGCATCTCTGAAACATTATGTTAAGTTGTTTAACATTTAAACTTAAACCTTGTAAAAGGTATTTGTCCACAATTTCCCCCTCATAATTATACAGTTTGTAAAAAAAATAGGACCATTACTTTGAATATTACTTCTATATCAAGGAAAGGTTACTACACAGCAACTGTAGGAGTTTGCCATATTCTACCTCTGCTCATGGGAGAATACTATTTGTGCACTTTGTTATAAGCAATCTTTGCTAACAATTCAATCTTTGATCAAAACTCAACAGGTCGTACGTCACCACTGCCCTTCTTTGGGCAGGATCCATTAAATGAAAATGAATTCAAAGGACAAATTTAGCAGTTTTTTCTGTTGGGAATCCATTAAATGTGAGATGTCTTGAAACTGATCTCATGAGAAGAGGAATGTTGGCACAGTCTATATGATGAGACAGCCTCTCACACCCTCCTAACCACTAGACATCAGCCTGTCAAAACAAATAAAAGGTTTCAAAAGGCTTGCTATAAAGCATGAAGGTCACGACATCAGCAGATCTGTATTATGTTCTGAGGACAACAGTCATTCCCGTTGAACCTGTATGTTCTATGCATTGGTTCGTGTTTACATAACAAAGTGTATGACTAACCTGCTCTCCATCGGGCAGCCTAGCTGTGTTTTTGCTGCCTCCGTGTGGCGGAAAGGTGCTGGTGTGTTGTGGGTCCAGACCCCAGGCCTTCAGTCTGCTGCGACCCTCCACAGAGCGACCGGTGGGGTTGATGAAGTGGGATGGCAGGCGAGCTGGTAGATCCCAGGTGCCCTTAAAGTCTGGCCACGGACTGCCCCTCTATAGCATAACGCACGCACGCACGCACAAACACACACACACACACACACACACATACAAATACCGATGTGCACACACAGTGAGGCATGGATATGTATTGTGTGTGTGTGTGTGTGTGTGTGTGTGTGTGTGTGTGTGTAAAAGCCTT
>OMLF01048288.1:0-20175 GCA_900302615.1 Holocentrus rufus | reverse complement strand
GCTTTATATTTTCTTTTTTCAGTAAATCTGTTTTCATCCTGGTTCCTCCCACTGAGGTCAAGAATCTCTTTTCTAAAGGAAATCTGTCCATGACCACAGTGGTAGTTTAGAAATCTGACAAAGCAACAATAACATAAAACATTTTATAATTGTAAGTACTCTTTTAGATTTCCCTTTAAATACGAACTCCTACAGCTCATATACCAAGGACTGAATCAGCATGCAGTCTCAGAAATGAGGACGATGCTCAAAGTAAGGCTATGCTGCGTTCAAGGCTGGTCAAGGTAATTTATTGCATAACGCTGACAGCTTCAGTGGCACTGATCAGTCACATACACTTTCATGTGAGGCATTTCTGATGCTGAAGGAGAACATAACCGACAATTCTCACTCTTAATTTGACAGATTCCTCTTACTCTGCTGCCTCTGTCTTGAAATTGAAATGTTTGACGGAGATCCAAGAAGGTAGGCTAACACTGTTTTACTCCTACATGTGCTGCTAGGAACACTCCTGCAGCAATTTATTGTGTCAGCGTTCGAGTTGCCTTGAGGTTTTCTGATATTAAAAGAAATGTGATGGCATCGTGCAGTGTGGCAAGCTTACCTCCACAATGAACTCTCAGTGACACTGTTGAGGTTGAAGTCAAACAGTTTGGTCAGCATCAGGATCACCTGCAAAACAAAACAAAGCAATATGATGAATATCCACACTTTTGGCCTACTGGCTAAATCTCTGGTCAACAAGTTATACAAAATGTACACAAAACTGGCAAGAAAGAAGGCAAACATCAACACTTCAATTCCATGTATATGTAATGATACATGGAATTATGCTACCAATCCTTAAAAAAAATTACACATGGCTTGTTTTCTTTTTTGTGCCATCAATCATTATGTAAAAATTGGTGTTACTTTGTTAATTGGTGGATATACAGAGGGTGGACAAAATAAATAAACACCTTACAATATAATAGAATTCCATAAAGTGAAGATGATTTATCATTTAGTTTTATTTGTATTTTTTATTGAGACCTTACTTTGCCTCACTTGTGCAGCCGCCTTTCTAACTGTGATTTCTCGGGGGTGGACAAAATAACAGAAACAGCACATGAAAAAAGGACATTCACTTTGAAAGGCAGTTGAATACCAATTAGCAGGATGTGTCAGCTTTTAAAAGAGGTCAGACAATCACCATTTTTGTAAGTGAGGTTTCAAGGCAACTTGAGGCAACTTGCAGAGATAAAAGGAGGACAGACTTGTTGCTGCCTGAATTGCTGGTGCATTAGTAGCAATCACTGCAAAATTATGTAATATGGCATGGGTAACCCTCACCAATACTGACTCAAAGACACTTTAAAGGATATTTGCAAAACAAAATCACCAACTAAATCCTCAAATAGAGGAGTGCACTCAATAGCGTGCAGATCTCCTCCAGACGTGTGTAGGAACACAATGCCTAGATAAAGTAGATCTTGTTGCTTTGTGCCACAACTGGTTGTAGAGAGGGTGAGAGGGGTTTTCCATCATGGCTTTGATCTTGTCCCTTGTCCAAAGACCCAAGAAGATTAGGCAAATTTGTCTGCTGATGTATGAAACAGCTGTTTTACATTTTTGTTTGTTTATTTGTTTATTTAAGAAGGGACAATGCACAATCATGAACATGAGGACTGAAATCCACCCTGTAAATATGCCAGATTTAACCATACAGGCTAATTTTCATATGTTGACTCTGGGCAGGTTAATGACATTTAAAAAACTAAGACAGACCACAGACAAATAATAAAACTAGGACAATCAAAATGGAACAAGCAGCCATAAACATAAAAACAGATCAAAGCAGGACCAAGTTTCTGACACCCAGCAACCCAACATGGAAAATCAACACATAAAACCTGAAACATGGCAACATACAGAGCATACAGACATGCAAATTACAATACCATGAAACACGCACCATATGACAAGTTGTGTCATGTACCTCAAACAGAGAATTTATCACATCAAACCCACAAAATGACAGCACACCACAAGTAACACAGCACAGTAAACACTTGACATTACAATGAAATGACCCTTAACCTGAGGTTATGAGTGCATATTTTTTTTGTCTGCCCAAAGGTATTTTTCCTGTGTGGTATTTTACAGTCCCCTCTGGTAACAGCTCGGGTAGATGAGTTTTGATTTTTCTTAATGAATTTATTGAGCAGAGGGGGAGGCGGATCATGAACATTTTTAAACAGTAATAAAATATCTGCAATTTTTGTCATGTTTTCCCAATTTAAGAAACCATATTTCATAAAAAAAAATTATAATGATGATATGAATTTGACCTTTTATCCAATAATTTCAATGGCTCATTATTATTGAGAATTTCATCTAATTTTAATGTCGTCTTACAAGCCAGTGTCCAACTGGTAAGGCAGAGGTCCATGTGTGAGAGAATCAAAGCATTTATGTAAAACTTGAGGCCTCAGTAGTTAAGCTGCTCCTAATATATCTAACATTTGCCAAATTGAATATAATTCTCTTCACAACTTCTTTACCTTGCTTTCTGAATGTCAGTTGTGTGTCTGTTACTATGCCTAAGTAACCCCATGCACAACTGATAGTTTTCTCATTTCAACTAAAACATCTGGATCTGGCTCTCTACTCGCACACTTTGAAAAAAAAAAACAGTTTTGGTAGCATTAAGGTTTGGCTGATTTGGTATTTTTGTTTTTATACGTATAACAGTATTAAGAACTTCAACATTTTTACAGTTGTGAAGCATCAGGCCATTGAACCTATTTTAGCTCCCGCTTGTTCATAGATTCCATCAGCCTGACACTTTTTACAATGTTGTTCTCCCGTGTGTCTGGTCTGTATTCTGCTGACTTTCTTTGTCAGCAGTGTGTTTTGTAAACTCACGCAGAAAACTCAACACGTCTTCAGATTTTTTCCCCGACAATCAGAGCAAACATGGCCACAATAAAAAAAAGTTAAAAAGTGAAAAAAAAGAGCTGAAACACTCATTAATATGCGAATAGAGAGAGAGGGAGAGAGCAGTGTTGGTCAAGCGAGCTGGACAATGAATGGAGTGAGCGACTGGAAGTAGCGAGAACAAATATTTTTCTAAGTTTCAGAATCACCTTTCAGAAAAACCTAGTGGTAGTTTGCAAGATTACCCATGGACAGACACACAGACACACATGACCAAACGCATAATCTCCTGGTGGTAACAGAAATGACACCTCTCAACAAAAACTGAACATTCTGAGCTTCATGGGGTCCAATGTATTGGATTATAGTATAATGTAAGATGTTTATATCATTTTATTCACCTGTCCTTGTATTTTCAATTAGAATGAAACTCTATTCACTTCAACACAAGGAATGTGTTCCCATCATGCCACATTGTTGTGGGCTTTTGAAAGCGAGCGCCATTGTAATGCAGCGACACATTCCACGTTCCTCTGCGATTCCCTCTAATTGTTCCGAACTCATTACTTAATCATATCAGATTGATTCTAAATACTCCACTGTAAATATTTCTGATTCAGTTAACACCCTCAAGGTGCTTGGGATCGGGAAAAGTGGGTCAGCCCAAATCTTCAGGGAACGCAGAGGCAGGAGAAGTAAAGCGGCACGGAAACTCACAATCTATTTACTTTGTGACTGGAGGTGTTTTTGAAATGTATAAAACTCAGAGACGAGACAGAGAAGAGGTGAAGGGAGCTTCACAGGGAGCGCGGCGGTTTCAGCTCAATATTGCCCATTATAACAACTGTACAGTGTCCTTACCTCCCTTGCTCTTGAGTCATGTTTTAGTGAGATAACACGGTGTGGAAATCCCGAGGGGTATTTTGTTTTGACTTTGACAGCTATCTGATGACCCTTATGCATTGTGGGTAACCTATAGCACAATGGTCAGGTGATACTGCAGGGGCGAAGACGAGATTCCGCCAGCCAAGAAATGTCTATTCACATAATGTATCGCTTGATGCGCTGGTACATCCTTATCTCGAACCTTGCTATCGGGGGAAACTGCAGTGTATGCACAACGCCGACGATAAACAGAGATATTTCCCAGTGCACGGAGTAAAATAAACAACCTGAGTCCATACAATTTGTATTTCTTGCCTCCAAGTCAAGTGCCATGCTGGGCACCGGCAATATCCGACTGTTTCTCCTTGCCCTGGCTTGCTTTGATACCTCTGCCGCCTGTTATGGAGGCATCCGCCGAGTCACTGTATGACTTGTGTGACTTTGTGAAACAGTTCCACCAGCATGGGGTTCCTGTGAGTACAAGCAGAACAGATGCACCTTGGGTAGCGGAATTACATTGCGAGGTTGGGGCTCCTGTGATCAGGCTTATTAAGTATGCGCAAACATCTGCAGCCCTGAAACACCCGAACGCGTGGTGCACTCTGCCGACCTGTGGCTGGCAGAGTTGAGGGTGTTGTCGGGAATGGGCTATGGAAAATAACAGGCAGGACAACGGTGAAAAAAAAAAAAAAAAAAAAAAGCTTTGATTAAGGGGGGATTCAGGAAGTAGCCCTGCATTTGCAGCGTTGAGAGAATTAGCCCGGGGAATGAATAACCTTAAATGTCCGGACTAGACCTATGCATGCTAATGACCGACCAAGTCCATTTAGCTGCCCAGCTGGAGGGTGAATTCACACTCGCACCACGCAGCTTCTCTTACTTTCTCCCGCTCTCTCATTTTTCTTCCCTTTTCTCTCTCTCTACCACTGTCTCTCCTTACTCTGCCTTTCCTCACATCTTAACAGCCGTAGACTGCAAGTCTACGGGGGTGAGCGTGTGTGTGTGTGTGTGTGTGAGGTGAAGGTGAGGGTGACGGTGCAATTATATTTTAACATCTCTAAGTTACTGCATGCGGTGTGTACGACTGTGCGGACGTGTGTGTGTGAGATTGTCTGGGTCTGGGTGTGTGTCTGCGCGGAGGTGAAGGTGAGGGAACAGTTCTGCTTTTACAATTCTGAGTTAGGCCATATGGCTTGTGTATATGTTTGTGTGTGTGCATGAGTGTATGTGTGTGCATGCCCATGTTTGTCTGTGTGCACGCTGTGAGGGGTACCAGGCTGGCTCCAGACTCTGGGTAAAGTCCTCTAAAAGGCTGAGGTATAAGCCGGGTGAGTTGGCTTCATTAGTTGAAGGGCAGTGTGCATACGGACCCTTCTGTCTGCCACATATGGAGACTAATGTGGGTGGTCATCAGCGAGCGGCCATGTCAGATGGGCTCCCATTGGAAAGTGCATATGCTCCATCACTGACCGTGCCAATTAGGCCTGTGGGTTTCTCCTACTGTAAATATTACTTTGCGGTAACTCAAAGTTCCACCCCGTCAGGACCGGAGAAGGGAGCCCCTGGAGAGACATACACACTGACTTCTGACAATTTGGAGATGTGCAGAGAAGGATGTCTGCACGAGAGTTTAACAGGATGTGGCTGGCGGACGCACGTGACGGTCGCAGCGATTAACCGATTTTTAACCTCACTTTGCTCACTGTAAGCATCGCAGTGCTCATTGACTGCAGCCTTGCATTCGCACGAGATTGCACCTGTCAAGCCTTCTCACAAAGAGCGAATCACCCTTTGTGTGTGTGTGTGCATGTGGTGGGGGCAGCTACATTAGCTGACAGAGAGCAGACAGCATCCCAGTTTTCTCCTCTCTGCTGCCTTACATCAGCAGTGGAGCATTTTGGACACCTCAGAAATGACCAGGGGCTAGTTGAGGAAGACTGATATCCAATTTGTAAAACATGCCGACCAAAGTGGCTGCCAAACACTTCTAACTTGCAGCAGCATCTTCAGGATCACTATCCATCCTTGTCTGCTCAAGTACAGATAATAAGGCAAACTCGGTTGAAATATTTTAGCTTGGTGGCAGGCTATTCCATAGAAAGTTAAACTGGCAGGGCATTAAATATCAAAACGTCACTTGGGATGAACAAAGCAGCGAGAAGTTAAAGGATAATCCCAGTAATTTTCAGGTTTATTTTCATAGTTTTTGACATTATGCCAATCAATGATGATCAATATTTCATCAGTTGCTTCGCTGTGAATCTCCATGCACCTCTTGGTTTTCAGGGAGTGCTGCTCTAAAATCTAACCCAAAAGCTCTCAATGAAAAAGTTAGGCTTTCAATGTAACGTAAACCAACACTGACAAAGTAAGAAGTAAATATCATAATGTTCCATCCCTTAGATGAAAGCTCCAAATTTTGATTCAAAATAATTATGAAGATTGGGAGCCACAGGAGAGTTCATGGTTCTAAAGGATAAATATCCCCTTTTGAAATTAGGAAACTTTGATTGGTCTCAGGAGATTTTTTTAAAGAGTTTTTAACATGTCTCTGGGTAAAGTGATATTAGAGATTCAAAGGGAAGCCTAGGCTCGGGGTATGGATCAATAACAACTGTGTCTCTGTAAAGCTTTAGGTGGTGAATATCTCCCCATTATTATACTTTTTTTTTTTTTTTTACTGAAATATGCCTTTGCTGCTAGCAAACAGTGTTATCTCCTATACTGTTTGGTAATTGTCCTTGGTTGGAGGAGAGAAAATATCATCATGGATCAAAATCCCCAAACATGCATATACAAACAACAATTACTATTTCCTAGGGCAAAGGGAGGCAGAATAAACAAATATGAAATGCAGAATCCTAGCTCAGATTCTCAACCTCCCTAAAAAGGAAATGTGTTGAGTTCATGTTCTGCAGGGCATTAGGAACCATTTGTTTTTCTCACATCTCATTTTTGTAATCACGTGAGAGCAGATTTCTCCTGGGGACAGCTCTTTTCACTCTTTTAACACTGAGGAAAAATGAACACCTAAGACTCTTTGCAGTTCTTGAGCACAGTAGGCAGTGCATAATTTCAGGGACAAAATAGATGGAGGGTTTTTTTGTTGTTGCTGTTGCTTTGCTGAAGAGGTATTGAATGAAAACGAAAATTCTTTTTACGCTATCACATTTCCTCTTTAATCAATCAGTTCCTTCTATAATCAAAACTTGGAGAGGAAAAAACAGCGAAATACACCCACATAATTATGTAAACAAGTTTTACCTGCTGACACTTCCAAATACCTGAAACTGTCAAGCACTTGGGGGATCATTGAGCCAAGAACGCTTCTCTCTGTGGATTAGCTTGTCATATCTTCCTTTGGAAAATTCTCTACTTGTGCCTATTGCTAATATAAAAGTGAAACATACCAGGGAAGCAGGGTTTTCAGGCACTTGTCAGATATCTAAAAATAATATGTCTTCATCGGGATCAGAATTGATCAAGGCTTGTCAGAGGTGCATGTCCCAGGGAAGCTATATGCTGTCGCACGCTAATGTTAGGCAATCTGGGCTGCTTATAATTCAGCATTTTGCTGTGTTTGTTGTTACACACTGAAGCTTTGGAAGAAATTTATTTAAATATGCAACTAGTCAAAGATGTGTTGTGTTTTTTTATTCTAACAAACAAACTGTTAAAATCTCATTTCCCCTTTTTTCTGGTTTGCGAAAGACAGAGCGGAGCAAATATATTACTTTGTTATTTGTGATTTGAGTTTAACCAAACTGAATATTTTCTTACGTGCAAAATTTCAGCAGCTACTATAGCTGTATTTCCAATTTTAGTTTGCTTCTGAGCATCATTTACTTTTGTTGTGTATGCAGACTGATTGATGCATATATAACTGTCACCTTGGTTTTTTGTTGTCTGCTGTTGATGGAGGGTGGATCATACAGCCTTTGGATGCACTGCAAGTCACTCGAAGCTCCTTGATCTGTAGCTATTAGCTGCTCCCTACTTGGTTGCTAACCTACTTTGCAAGTTGTAGAGACACTCCACTGTATCTTGGATGGCTTCTGTGTATTAAAAATCTTTGCAATTAAGTGGCTCTCAAGTGTGGAGCTGCTAATGCATTTCAAGACTTGAAAGGATAAAGCAAGACATTAACAGGACACTTAGTGGTAATAAGCATAAAAAAAAGCGAGTTTAGAGATTATTAAGATGTTCATGCTGATAATGCCTCATGCTAATGCCATATCAGGATTTTATCTTATTTATGATGTGATATCACAGAGCTACTGGCCCAGTGTATACAGCTGCATGTTTAGCTATTATGCAAACCATTGTACATGTAACTGTTTGTGTGTTGGCATGTTTGTGTATGTGCAAATGTGTGTGCACAAGGCTATGTGAAACAAGTGTGCACAGGGTGTCTGTGTGTGCAAATCGATGTCCTCCCAAACTGAGTTGTGAATGAGTGATGTGTCTGAAAGGAATATTTATTCAGGTAATAAATCACTGTTTAGCACTTTGTCATAAGGGGGAGATAACACTTGACACAATTATTGGAATGGAATTCATGGACACTCGACACACTGATAACAGACATAACATCATTCCAAGGAGGTAAAGGTTCCCTTTGTTAACTGAAAAACTGAAAACACTTTGCTTTAAAACTGGGTTACCCACTTAGGAAATAGTAAATCTTGTGTGAGGATGATATGGTTGACCCTTTCTAATAAGGTGGACAAACAAGCTGAATATATGAATTTTAATCAAATGTATCAATTTTGCTATTACCCGGGGATGTTCAAATACTTTGATAAACACAATCACGGATCCAAGTACACAAGGTGAACCATCAAGGTCTCTGAAGTTGGTCGAGAGCCGCTGCAGGCACCGTATAGCCCCAGAGATAAATGCACGTGTCCCCAAGCAAAACGGACACCTGTAGAAAACGTATTCAAATTGACACTGAAACACCAGTTAGCTAATTGAGGAACAAGCCTTTAAAGGAATTTACAATGGCACCATCCACGACGCAGACACTCTGGTAACAAATAACTCATCAACGTCCTGAAAGAGAATTAACGCTCATTGATATTGTTTAATTTCCTCCAGTCCGGATGCTTTAGGGTAGGGTAGCTGTAGCCCAAGGCAAGACTAGATTAAAAAAGTCCCCTAAGGAGCTGCTGAGAGAACAAACTGATGGTGGTAACTAACAAGCTCTTGTGTCTCCTCCTATCTCTCCCTTTGTTCCCATTATTCTGAATCAAAGATTCCCCATTCCCATCATTTGCATGTGATTAAAGGTGATTAGACAAGCTTCTGATGAAAAAAAAAAAAACAGCACTTCTTCTGAACAACAGCTCACCCTACCTCCACTCTGTCTTAATCACCACAGACAAACAATGCAGAATTGACATTGACCCCCTTTTTTGTTTTCTGCCTACTTCCGATATTGTATCATCAAGCACAGTGTGAATTGCACTTGCAAATGCGATTATTATACATATGCTTCATTTGCGTGGAATATTTATGTTAAGAGATACTGACAGAGTGGAAAATGGCGCACAGGAGTGTTACATAATTATACAAAAGACGGACAAGTTATTAAGCGGGGACGTTGACATGTTTTCTAAGGGGACTGCGTTGTACATGAATAAAAACTGCAATCAACACAAGATCTGACCTTGTCTCTGTGCCACTGTAATGAGACAATCAAGCCTTGTCCCGGAGGAGCCTGTATCCAGCCTTTTTGCCACATGTGGCCGTGACAGCCGCGTCGAAGCCCACACGATTGTTAGCGACTTCGACTGTGATAGAATTAGCCGACATGTGCTGCACACAAATCAACATACGGAGCCGCGCACGCAGCTGCTTTTGTGCTCGCCGACCACCACAGCACTGAACAGACCGAGATACGTAAGTGCATGCGGTGTGATGATTTTCCCTGATTAAATAAAAAAAAAACAAAAATGACAGTGATGAGGGTCAATAGACATAATTGTGACCAAACTGTCAGACTTTATTTGGGTCCAGCTCGCACTGGCATCTAATCCGTCTCCTCATGACACCGGTCCTGACCAAGACTTCAACCCGGCCCACACAGGAAGTCATTCAAGGCCAGGCCACGGAGCCAGCTTCGGCCTTGGCGCGAGGATGCATGTACAAGCTCAGGCGGAGGGGATGCTGGCTCCCCTATTAGGGGAGTAAATCCAAGGAAAAATGAGGCAGCCTGGCAGGGCTGAAAGTGAAACGAAAGCGGCCGAATCAGAAGAACCGAGCCGTTTCTCTCTTTAAGGATCATTTGTAGTAGCTCAGTGGCTTCTAACCGCAAAATCCATTTACTGAGGGTGCAATCAGAAACATTGATCTGAATGGGTGTCATTACCTGCGGGTTAATGCAGAGGACGCGAGTAAACATGATCAATGTCTATCTCCTGTGGCCTCTCAACGCGGCTTAAATGACCAGCGGCTTTTACTGTAAACCACAATGAAGTACAATTTATGGGCTTTTCTCACCGCAGTGATTACATGTGGAATATCATATCGGCCTTTCCTCTCCCCAGTTTGTGCTTCAAGCTAACAATCGCAGGACCACTCTTTACGCTGACCTTTGTTTAGCTTTATATCATACAGTGGGTCGACACGATGTGTTTGTTTGCCATAGGGGTAGAAGGAAAGATGCAGGAACAGGAGCAAACAGCCATTAAAAAGCTCTAAGGAAATGAGTTGTGCTGTTGTATGGGCGGAGGCCCTGTGGTTTGGAAACAAGAGTGATTGATTGTTGACCTGCTTCCGCCTGCCCCTTCACAGTTTTTAATGGCATTCCTAACACCATCCAATTACTTACTGTGGTATCATTTGGGCTTGTGCCGATGAGTGGATGCCATTGAAAATTTCAGACTGGCCGCGCTCCAAGTTAATGCATAAATTAATAGGTGGTTGACTTGGGAGGGAGCTGTGGGGGGAAGTGGACTCGATTGGAGACTATAGGGTGCAGAGAAAAGACCAACTGCAGAAAACTCAGCCACAGGACCATTGAAAGCAATAAACCGCAGAGTTATTGGTAAACCATAAAGTTTCCAGTTCCTCATCTGCAAGCAAATTTATTGCTTATTGTGGCTTCATATAGAGACAAACAAAGCTCAGCTCACCTCTGCACACTAGCAGTGAAGTGCAGTGAGCAGGATTCTCCACGGTCAGCTAAAACCAGGAGAGGGAAGGAGTCCACAGGGAAGCCAGAGGCAGATTATGGAAAGAGGAGTTAACAGCTGACAAGTGTATAACTAGCTTTAAGTTTTTACCAATTGACGTATTGACAAAGACTAAGCACTTAGATCCATAAAAGCCGAGAGAAGCTGACCTTGTTGTTACAATCATTTCATTGTTACTAACAAAGCGGCGGGAGGGAAAGAATCGTTTGAGAGATCAACGTGATTTACAAGACTTGGCTGCTTTGCAAAATGAGCAAAATATTGGGACTCCTCAACGGAATGAGTCGAGGCGATGTAATAAGACAATGAACCTTTCTCCCACTGCGCTGAATTAGGAAGAGCAGAGCTGTCACTTTTAACAGGGATTTGATTAAATAAAACTTCTTCCAGCCATGTTCAAATCAGAAAGTGAATCTGCAAAAGGTCACTGGCTAATTTGTCAAATGGTTATGAGTAGATTGATTTGTGGGCTTTGAAAATCCCAGGTAAATCTTCGCATTCCTGCTGAGTAAATGACATTTGGAAATGTCTATGGTTACAGAAATGTGAATGGAAGGACATTATTGTACTGCAGCTTTGGAGTGTTCGGTGAAATGTAATTACTTTTGTGTATCCAGGGGATATTGTGATTAGCAAAGGATGTGTGAGCTCCTAGATAAAGGAGAAAGGGCCTGGCCCAACATTACAATTCATTTCCATCTCTCACCGAATTTGCCTTATCAGCACTTACATGTAAGTTGCCTGATCAATTTCACTGTCCGCCTATTTACCTTTGATAATTAAAAATTGGTTGATGAAGTTTACTGCTGGGGGACGTAAGTGTTACTCATGAGCACGACCACGTGCATAAAAGAACTGCCCAATTTCAACGTCCAGTTTCTGATGGCTTTGCAGTGACAAGGAGCTTGTTTTCAGGGGGCTTTAGCAAAGTCCTCAACTCTTTACCGACAGACACTTTTCTCCAGAATTGTTCCAAACATGACAAGATACAGAATCTCACAGCAAACACTGGATATTGCGCGGCACGGAAATTTCTGAGGAGTGTGTGGGCCTGCACAAATCTTGTCATCACCTCACAGTGAAAACACACCCTTCCTGGACAATTAGTGTGCTCACAAAAGACACGCTGTGCATATAGCCATGAACGAGATTTGAACTCTAAAAATGTTTTTTTTTTTTCATTTCCAGCCTGTCTCCAATCCAGTCATTGAGGGAGGATGAGATGCAACACTCTTTTAGTCTAAAAAAAAAAAATCTCCAAACTTTAAGAGTCTCCTGTTCATTGTTCCATTTATAATTCTATCAAAATATTTAGACATAGCCCAAAAATGCCCATTTGTACAACAGGTGAATCAAAATAGTTTCATTTCATGTCAAACATTAAAATTCATCCTTCCTTCCATTGATTTTCCATACATGAGAGACTTGAGTCTATCCCATCATGCACTGGGGAGGAACACAGACAACATTCTGGACAGGCCGCTAATCCGTCATAGGCCAAACATCAAAATCACAAACTACAAATAAAGAAATATCACTGGGATAGTGTATGAATGTGAATAGTATATATATGTGGATTTTGCTGCAAGATCCTGTGGATGTTCTAGAGTAAAACAGACCATAAAGCAGATCCATAGTCTTTTTCTTGATGAAGGCAATGCAGGTGAAGACCATGAATCCAGAACAGTTCACATTTCTGACACTATGCATTAATATCCCCATGTGGGCCACATCAGGGAGCTACTCTCAATTCCAAAACACAACAAATCACTATTGTGTTTTCTGAGGGAAGCGGTCGGCTACTGGATTAGTACAATACCTGCTGTGAATAGCACTTCAGTGCTCATACATACACGACCACAGTTCACAGGATAGCTCTACACTGTATATAAAACACTGCACAGGAAAAAGATATCATAAAAATCCCTCTTGATGTTACAGCTAATAATTTCACAAAGGGATAGTATTTCCAGGTCTAAGATGATGTAAGAGTCTTATCCTTTTAATGAAGAAGTAATCGCCACATTTGTCATTCCCCTCTGCTATGTTGAAATGGGTCTATATTTTTATCTCCTGGGAGATCCGTGTTTGCACTAAAGAGTTGTGCAAAAATGCAAAAAGGTTGGACTGCTGCTCGGGTCTGAGGATGGAATATGTCACAGAGAGCAGATGTGGGCTCAGAGGAGTGCAGGTAGTGAAAAATAGAAGTGACTCAGTGGTTTTTCCTTCTTTCTGATATCCCAAGTCTGTGTATGTGATGCTAAGTATAGCTGGGCGATTGTTTTTGAAAACGTAGCCTAGTGCAAGATATTCTGGATTTCCTGCAGCTCTTGAGGCACAGAAAGTTGCAATAACAAAACAACACCCGACCTTCACTAGAAAAACTTATACATAAGTTAAGCTTCAGTGAGGACAAAGTCACGTTGAACACAGTATCTCACTGCAACACCCCAAGTACAGTCGGACATGTCATTATGTGGTCTACTGAAAGAGCCCACGCTTTGTGTTAGCCAAAATCGATATTGCAATGAATGGGGAACATATTGTTTTGGGATTGAGCACCAAAGGGTGAGAGTAAAGTTACACTTGATTGTTACGACTTGAGGTAATGTTAAGGGCATATTAATATTAGCATAAGCTGTCTAAAATGCTCAGTTAGAGAGTAAGTAAGCCCATTAGCAACCTCGATTTATTTCATTCATGGTACTGCAAACCATGACTGCCTGCTGCCTTCCTCCCTATATACATTTTTGACCTACAAGTAAGCCAATACAAAACTGACTTTTCATGTAATTGAATTTATTTGCCCTTGCATATTATACAGAAATGGATAACAGAAAGTTTGTGCATTTTTTATTTAGGCATTTAGGTAAGTAAGCCACTAAAATCTTGACGAACGGGAACTGCTGACTTAAATGATGATATAAGGTCAAAAATAATGTTCAAGTTGATTTTATCCTCTATGTTTATCCCACTGATTGCTCGTTGCTCATCATTTCTCGTTCATTCAAACTCATGAACTTTATTTTAAATTCTAGTGGAGATCCAAAGGTTTTCAAAAATTTCAAATATGTCCTGCTGAATTTCAGGGAAATGTGTATAAAATGATGTACAAGACATGTAGATATTTTCTATTTGATGCAATGCTGCAGCCATAAAACAATGGCATCTTGAGTTTGAATATTTCACTGCAAGTGTTATGTAGCTTCAGCGAGGCTTTGCAACCAGCAGAATATGCAGAATATGATGTGACATGGTCATGCAATTTGGAAAAATGATTTTTTTCAAACATTCAACAAACTTAAGGGGAAATTGAATGAAATTTGGTCCATGTTTACATGTGACAGGGAGGATTTAAAATATAATTTAACATGTAAAAGTGTCATTTCATCCGAATTTAAAAGCTACACCTGAAGTGAAAATATCGCACTAACACCATGTGTATGAGTGTGTATGTGCTTGCATTTGGTTCATACAATATTGGTTGATGATTGGAAGATGTACACTATCACCCGAGCCTAATTCCAAGCCTAAACTCTGGTCTGCAATCTTGAGCCAATCTTCACCGAGAGTGCGGAGCCTCGCCCTCCATCTATCTGATTTCATTTAAGGTAGCACTTCTCCCTCTGCTTGCTTGAGCACAACTATTTCCACTGTCTTTCACTGTTCAGTCCAATCATGCCCATCTCTTTAAGCAGGGATTCAGTGGCAGGGCAGGGCTGTTTTTTTGCACTGATGTTCAGAATTGGGCAGCAAAGGCAGACTTCTGTGGTGAGCTAGAGGCAGTAGCTAACTGGAGCTAGCAGATGTCACAATCCATCAACATAGCATGGTATGATTGCTATAAGGACTCCTAGCACTAGTCTGTATGGTGGCTACATGTGATGGAGCCAAACGAGAGGGCCTTCCAGGTGTTTCGCAAATCTCGCTCTTTGAATGAAGGCTGCAGTTTAGCTGGAGTTCGGACCATCCTTTGTTCTGAACATGCATTTCTCTTGATATGTCAGGTTTTATTTTTACAGTTATGATGCTTTAGGGTGTACATTAACTGTAATCCATCATAAGTTGGCATTTGACATAATTTGTGTAGCAATGCAAGTAGTAAGGCCGATGCATTCAAATGCAAAAAAAAAAAAAAACATAAATGAATGGGCTGTGAAAGATAAAGTAGGTGAATTTCAGCAGCTGTTCATTTTTTTTGTTGTTGTTGTCAGCAGAGCACTTGATGATAGACTCGGCTGCTTGACATGCATAACTGAGTTGTTATTGTTGTATATCACTGTTTCTCAACCATCACTGTTCCTTTGAGAATAACCAAACAAATACTGTACACGACATCATACATCTTGATAACCCAACAGTGACTGAATCAGATGAAAAACAGTCAGAAGCGCAAGGCAAGGTTTTGCCCGTGGAGCGCCATCAAATCTGAAACTGATTAGACTCAACACTAAGATGAAGATCTATTTATAAATGTGCTCTATGACTTTGTCCTTAGTTCAAAGAATATGATAACAACACAAGTTAAAATGCTATCTATGGCATTCATACCTTGGATAATGGAAATTAGATTCTTCACAGAAAATTTGCATAAATAAATGTTGCCTGCAGAATTTAGCATCAAGATCATTTTTTCTACAGCTTTGATTGGGATTTGGTTGTAATTACGTTTACAAATAAGACGCACGTTAATTTGGCACTAAAACATGAGCCACCAAGCTTCAAAACATTCCTTGAAAGGAAGATAATTGAGCAAATTATATAAATTAGCTAAATTATTTAGAGTCATTATCTGAATAAATTATGTCATTCGCAAGGTTTCTCTAGATCACATCAAATTTGTAGTTCTACATCTCGAGCTGTTTGACCTTCTTGGAGCTTTCTCAAAAACACGCTCCCTCCTCGTGTCAGAGATAAAGGAAGGATTAATGAGAGGAGTTTCTATGCTGCCTGGCATGCAAGCCATCTTCTTTTAACTCAGGATCATTTCCAGCCAAAAATAACATGTAAGTCCAATTAATGAGTGCTTTCAATAAGAGAGGAGAGCGCTGATTTTCAAGTAGCGATTCAGGGTTGGACGAGGGTGCATCAATGCATTGTGTCCTTTTTACTGTTAAGCGGTATTGTGTAAAACTGGATGTCCATGGATGCAAATAGATGAGTATCATTAAAAAGAAAAGGATTAAAAGACTTCAAGTTCACACAGAGAACCTTCACTTGTTTTAAATGTGTTACCCCTTTGAAGTTCATGTGGTGATTATGGCAGTTGCATATTAACATCACATCCAAATTAAACCTGGCAAGTATTCAAGGTGATTCCAAAACACAGCAACAATGGTATTTGTTTACTCAGCTCATACTGCAGTCAGCCTTGTAAAAACTACAAGATACACATAGTGGCTTAAAAGAGATCTTTAAAGGATAGGTTCACTCTTTTGAGCCCAGACCTCATTAAAACGTTGTCTGGCATCATTTAGGATCTTACAGAGCACAACTTCACCAATCGCTTTGGTACTGAGGCACTCGCTACTCTGCTGCATCTTCTCACTGCGCTTTAACACCGGCCCAGTGGTGCAAAAGCTACGATGTACCTCCTTGTCAAAAATTTGAAGCTCACAGTTACAGTCAGACATATCTTTATATGTTCCACTGCTTTGTATCAGGTTGTAATGCCTGTTTTGCACATGTGAAAATCTATTCTCAAGGCTTTGCCCCAGAAGTTTATGCTAGCTGTCTGTACATGCCTCACATTTTCAAAAAGGAGACATTGTTTCTTAAAGGGATGATGCTTACGAATGGTGATTTTCCTATTTACTTTTATACTTGAGTAATATCTTCATCATCCACCATTCCTAAAAATCAATAACTGTAATAAAATGGAGTTTTGGGAGCTGTATTTCCTACAGTAATCCAGTCCAGCTGGGTTGGGTGGGCTTTAGTTTCCCTTGTTGGGTAACAATATTGTTTGGACTCTGGTCCACCAGAGGCTTGTAGTAGCAAAGCTGATGTGAGGAGGTCCATGACTGACACCATCTCTAGCTAAAGCTCCATGTTAGATTAAAGCTTTGCTAGCCCTCGTCTCTTCTGATATAACGTTAAATTGGTAAAATAATCCTCAACGTTATTGTTACTCACTACTGTTTGTTGAGGCTAGTGGAGGATAACAGGTGCAGCTGAAGTGTCAATCAAATGGGGGCGGAAGGGAAAAAAAAAAAAAACAGCCATTTGAAATTAGCAGACAGTCCCCTCTCTGTATAGAAAGGACTGTTTCTCACTGTTTCATGATGTTTTCTACATCAAATGATGACAACAACAACAAAAAAAACATTTTAATGATGATCAATTACATATTTTAGTTTACCAATCCTTTAAAAGCTCAACAATTGCCCCATTGCACTGTGCTGAAGCCTGGTGAGAACATACAACACAGTGGTGAGTTTCTCAGTACACTGATGTTGGGCTCTGTAATGATCCCAGACAACGTTTTAATAGGGGCACGGTTCAAAAAAGCAAACTAATCCTTTGAGCAGTTCTTTTAACCCCCTCAGTGCATTGTAGCCGTTTTAAAGACTCGGCACAGTATGAGTCAAATAAACAAGCAGTTTATTTGCTGTGTTGTGAAATCTTGAATACTTGCCCATTTGAATTTAGCTGTGACATTAAAATACAACCACTACAACCACCACCTGACTTCTTACTCTCGATTTCATTCAGAAATCCCTTTTCTTTATTATGCTTTGCAGGCAGATATTTTTTTCCCTAGTGTTCTGTTTTAACGAGGCCAGTTGTTAAGGAATTCTACATCACATGCCATGAAAGGCCTTCAGCATACCATTATACCTTCATAGATCGTCTATTTATAGCAACAAAATGCCATTCTTCTTCTCATTCTTCTCTCTTAACCCTTCGTGCCTTTCTTTGCTGCCACAGCATATTTTTCTAAATTTGTGCTAAATTCATTTGCTGTGCCTAGCGTGGCGGCAGACAGTCACCCCAATGTGTTGAAGTCTGGCAGACTGATAGTGGAGTTGTTTCACTGCATGGATCTCATTACTTAAAATCCTCAGCTCTGAAACAGAAGGTCAGGGATCAGCAAATCCTCACTTCTGGCCGGGCTTATGATTCCATTCTGATGCAATTTTCCCTCTCCAATTCCCTGATTATCACACTCTCGCTCACCAATTTGATATCTCATCTGTCTAAGTTCAGACACATTCACTCTGCTTCAATTTTCACCAGGCTCTGGTACTGACATAAGCATTCCAGGGGTTTGGTTTCTCCAAACAATTTATAGGTTTCCTTTTTTTCCTTCAAGGTTGGCCTATACTCACCGACTGAACAAGGCTTCTTCATCTGAGAAGCCGACTCATTAAGAATTTCTTTAGATTATTACTGAAAGACGAAGTAACTAAAGCCTTGAACGAGAAACAGTAATTCCACAGCTCTCAATCACTCACTGTTATTTATATACTAATAAATTTGTAATAAATTTAATATAACTTGGGCATGCGAGTCAAATTTAATTTGATGTTTGGATGCGTTGTGACAACAATTATAGCAGAGGCAGCAGAGAGGATAATCTCAAACTCTACAGGGTAAAATTGAAAATTAAATGTCTTCTATATTGTGAGCTTCTTGGTAATTTCTCTATAAATGATGTTGAACAGATGGTGTATTGGTGTGGGCATCACTGAGAAAGCCCAAAACTGATGTGCTTGAAAAAAAAAGCTAAGACATGATTAGTTTATATCTACTGGAAGCTCCCATATACACACGCGGTGGCCATGAATTTAAGAAGTTACAAATGAAGTGAATAATCCTTGAAGCGCACTCTACACGGTATCCACAACAAAATCTAATGTGCGACTTGGAAGCCTTTCAAACAAATCCATAATGTTATCGTGAAAATGGCATCAAATTATGCGAAATTAGGTGTCTCTGAGGTGAAAAATGTAGCAAGAACTAGACAAACAGGTGGTAAATCTGATTAGGATGGTGTCTGGGTAGAAAGAATCTGTATTACCCTCAGGCTATCCTTCAAGGCAAAGCAGATTCGATTTATACTGGACAAAATAGTGTTCGTATGATACAATGCACTGGTCTTACATCAGTAAAGACGCCCACACAGACTCTGGTATCACCACGTTGTACATAAGTTGCCTGGCAGACTACAATCGCCCTAACTTAATAACAAACTGTATTTGACTTCCATTTTTCACATTTGATTTCCATTACTGTGGTTGTCTGACGAGGGGTTTGGCACAAAGCAGAATATAGAGCTGATGAATAATAAACAGCAACGAAGAAGGGACAAACAAATTGCTTGACATAGTCATTTAGGGGTTATATCTTCCAAATATATGGCAGTTTAAGCTGCAGTGTGTCCTTAATGCACGGTGAGAATTGTAGCATGCATAAATACAAGTTTAATGTTGCCTATTATTGCACACCCTTATTCCCTTTGATGCTGCCTTAGGACCTTTATAGGGGAGCCGCTTACTGAGAGCCATAAAGATTCCAGGGTGAATAATGTCTCGACTTTCCTTATCAGGCTCTGACACTCTAGCTGACAAAGTCTTACCCTAACAAGGCGCAGTGCATTTTCATGACTTGGCGAGAACCTTGGTGTCAGCAAAACAAATTGTATGGCTACAAGAGTATGAACATGCCTACTCGTGATCTGAAGACATAAAATTCCAAAGAGAGGAATTTGATATAAGAACGGCGGTCTTTGAAATCACATACATAATGTATTCAGTGCTAAGAGATACCCTCTAACTCCTCAGCAATAAGGCAGTGGAAAACCTGTTACAGCTTCCAGATTTAGAACAAAAACACCTATGCTAAGCACACAGGAAGCTTCAATTAATATAACAGGCAAACAATTCCTACTGGTCTTTGCGAGCCAGCGTTTTAGTCAAATGTAGGACATGAATAAATGCCCCTTCTCTGATTTCAGGGGCCTCCAAGAACAAAAAAGGAACCTTTTTCCCCAGTGTGTGCGCCGGGCGAGACATGGCTCAGAGTCGTGCCAGGCACTTGCAAATGCGGTCTGAGCCTTTCAATAGTGATCCTTTAAGCTGCTATCAGCACAAATGGAACAGAAAGCCGCCGCTTTACATTTTCATTGATTGGGGATTAACTTTTCTTGTGATTAAAAAGTAGTCTTTCA
>OMLF01048287.1:0-11603 GCA_900302615.1 Holocentrus rufus | reverse complement strand
CGGCAGGGCAGCGACATGCGAGGTTTATACCCAGGACAGCTGTTTAGAGTCCATGCCGTCCACGCAAAGGATTGTGGGTACGATGGTGGGAAAAGAGTTTGCTTTGGAACGTGCTCGTTGTGGCATCATAGTCCTGTGCACCTTGTATTCTGTTAATCTGAATATTTTTGAATGTTAGCAGAGCCCCGTTCTACAGCTTTATTTTAGGTGCATAAGGGTCAGCTTTTTTAACAGTCTCACTTTCTTTCTTTCTTTCTTTCTTTTTTTTTGTTGGTTAACAGTCATATATTTCAGATTTCCCGGTAAAGCGAATATTCTGCTGCTGTGATGAAAATTAGGCACGAGGAGCAAGTTGGACATGAGAAAACATCTTTTACCTTGAAGCAGAGGACTCGCTTCACCCCGAGAAAATCACTGAATGAAATTTTGAATTCCAATACAGACAGAAAATAACTGAACGACATCCTGCAGCCTCCAGTCAGCTGATGTTTATGTGACGTCTGTTATACTGCGCACACCAGACTCTGTGGGCTCTGCTGTGTACGGTGGCTCTGAAGGACAAAACACGTCACAAAATCAGAAAAATGCAACAACATAAAATTGTTATCCATTATCATTATTTATTTTTAGTTATTTTTATTTGTTTGAAAATTGATGAATCATTTACTCTATAAAGTCAGATGGCTTCCTCAGTCTGAGCAGCAGCCAAAAAACCCCCCAAATATTAATTTTATAATGATATGAACGGAGAAAAGGAAGAAGTCTGAGCATCTTAGTGATCTTAGTGAAGCTGGAGTCAGAAGTCAGACAATGGTTGGTGTTTTCATTTGATAATTGACTAAAATCATTAATTGATTACCGAAATTATAATCAATTTTCTGTGGCCTCATGGTTTCAGGACTGAGAGGTCTCCATCGCTGCAGCAGCCCCTCACGTCTCAGACTGCAGACTACCAGCGGGGTTTTGACCTCTGCACTCTGCAGGCCCTGAATGTCCTGAGTCACAGCCCTGCAGTCCGGGCACAGCGCCCCCCTCAGACGACCTACCAGGAGGAGTTCGGCCTGCAGGCGCAGCTCTTTCATAAGTAACCTGCCGCAGTGTGATGTCACTGCTGACAAAGGAAGGAATACGCCGACGTTTTGGGCAGAATCCCCTTTTTATAAGACAGCTTCAGACTTGCTGTTAGGTTTACTTTTTAAACTTTGATGGAGCTAGGCTAAAGACTCCTATAGACTTCAAGTCTTTATGCTAAGCTAACATGAAATGTTAACCATAAGAACTGAACCAGTGGACGCACAGAGGTGAAAATGGTATCAAACATCTGGTCTCAGTCTGGGTAAATTGGAAAAACAATATTTTTCCCAAAATGTTGGAGTATTCCTTTATATTGAAATCCAGCTTTCGAATGAGTTTCAAACTGGTATCCATTAAAATAACATCATTATGATTAGATCAATATACAGGTTTGCCTTTTGGAGATATCACATCTTCTGCCTCTGATATAATGCAGGTTCCCATGGACCACAGCGACAGGTAAACAGTGTGTTTAGTCTGCAATGCACTTTCATTTTCTCAGCACTTTTATTTATTCATTTAACTGTTCACTCATGCTTTTTCTCAGTTAATTCTTCATTCCAAGGCAGTCATGTTTTCCAGGTTTCTCACCATTCAGTATGTCAGGTGTCTCACTCTGCATGCTCACACTGAGAATTTCATCAGTCTTGTTTTCAGTGGAGAGTTTTAGTGTCACATGATGCTCAAAATACTGTAAACTCATCAAGCACACTGTCAAGGCTCTGCATCACGTGCAGCAGACCGTTCACACCTGAGACTTAGCAACGAAAAACAGTAATAGACTGTGACAGTGGTGTGGCAGCAGTGGGACGCTGTACTCATTTAAATCCACCAGGTGGAGCCAGAGAAAGCACCATGATGCTGACAGGTTCATGCTGGAGTTGCAGACTGATTCAGGTCTGTGTCAGCTGGGGGTGGAAGTATGTAATCACATGTGGCCATGTTACTGTAATTGAGCAGCTTTTTGTGTACATATTTTTTATTTAAGTCAGTTTTACTTTTACTGTACTGTACTTAGCTGCATTTTACTGTAAATCCTCTCCATTTATGTGTACAACTGTTACAGCTCTGAACCATCATGAACTGACAAAACTGTGGAGCCTTCTGCAGTGAATGTTCAGTCAGCAGAGACTACAAGAGGAACCTGGTTTTACTTTCGAGGTGTTCTTTGAGTTTTTGTAATTTCCAAATAAAACAATCGAATTTGAGCTTTGTACCCTTGTCCCTCTGGATTTTATTGAATCAAGTGTCATGTTCTTGATCCCAGTGGGCTGATCTGCCTTATTCTGCCTTGTTTCAACACATTTATACTTCCCAAAAAAAGTTCTGAAACAAGGGAAGCTGCATTGGAAACAAGTGGGATTATCTTATAGCACTGTTTGCAGATATGTTCGCAGTGTTTACTTTTGCAGTGTTTGACAGGTAGCAGAGCCTTGGCTAATCTAAAGTGATTACTAAGATTTAATTGCTGAGAACCAAGTTAACTTACAGACACAAATCTCAATCTCTGGGTTCTTGAAGGATCTCCATGGCTGAAGCCAACTCTCCTGTACGGCAGGTGAAGCTGATTGGGACCAGTAGTTATCCAATCAGCAACAAGGAATAACCTGATTGGACTAGGCTGAACTCAATAACCAAATCAGAACAGCATTCGACCTCTGTGTGTAAACCTTTCACTAAAAGGGACATAAGTGACCACTTAAGACAACAGTCATAAAATTGACTAATGTCAACTCTGCAGGGGAAATGACATAATTGACTGAATGACACTTAAAGGAATGCCCCATGCAACATTTTGGGCAAAATCCCATTTTTCCCACTTACCCAGACTGGGACAAGATGTTCGATACCATTTTCACCTCTGTATGTCCACTGGTTCAGTTTCTATGAGTAGCATTTTGTGTTAGCTTAGCATAAAGACTTGAAGTCTACAGGAGTCATTAGCCTAAGAAAATAAACCTTACAGCAACAGTGTAAACATTGAAATAAACATCTTGGAATATAAAACAAACAAAAAAAAGAGTCATTTTAGGAGAAGTTAGATGGAAGGATTCCTTTAATGACAACAGTGATAAATATCCATTCATGTTTGTGACAGTGTTATGTTCACAGCGTCAGGTAGAGTGGTACCATATCACCCTCAGCCAGGAAAAAGTGTGTGATTTTAAATGTTGTGATAGTAAGAGTTAGTTTTTATTAAAGAGATCAATATTTCATGTGATCTTTTACATTGTCATATAATAATAACATAAATAATAAATAAAAGGTAAAATAAAGACATCCAGGCATAACAACTAATGGAATAAATAGACAATAAGGATGGAAAACAAAAGAGTCAAAGGTTATATAAAAAAGCTTTATGATAAAAATACCTTTTAAGAAGATTTTCATTTTATTCTAAAAGGACAAGAGCACAGGATTCAAACGGGACTCTTTGAAGTGGAAAATGAGAAACGACAAAATCAAGGTGTCAAACAAAGTAAAGGCACATTCCGCTTCTCTTCTCTGCTGACTGACTGGGAATGGAAACACAGACTGTCAGTTTAATTCTCAGTCTGTTCTCTGGGACGGACAAAACTTCAGCAGAAACTGAAGGAATATTACAGTCTTTAAAACATATTGAAAAAGTAAACCAAGAAGCTACTGATTACAGTAAGTGAGTAAATGTAATTAGTTACTTCTAAGATTTCATAATTTTATAACTGCTGCAACACTGTGCTGTTGGAGGTTTAGTTTTCGTGTTTTGTTTTTTTGTTTTGTTTTGTTTTTTCAGATAGCAGGAACAACAGGTGTTGTTATAAGAAGTGAATAATCCATCAGTGATTCATCATTACTGTGGAATGCTTCTGGTGTTCTATATATACAAAAATCACAAATGACCTACAGAAGACTTGACAGCTAATTTCAAAACAATTATTTAATTAATGCCAGTTGCGAGAAATAAAGCGGTCCAACCTGTTGATGCACACTTCTGAGAACGTGGAGGAAGTTCTGTCTACAAGAAACAGGCTGACGGATCAGGGACGGACACATTCCTGCTCACATTCCAGCTCCGCCTCAGGTCATGTTGGCACTACCTGTGTGTGTGTGTGTGTTTTGACCCATTTTGGACCTAACTTGGTGGAAGTGTAAGGGTCAGGAAAGGAAGAGCTGATTCAGTTTTGAGAAGAATCAGTCAAAGGTCACAGGGTAACATGTACATATTTGTAATGGCCATATCAGTGAATTGGTAAGAGCTATGCATATGGGAAGTATTAAACACTAATATAAAGTCACATATGACCTTTCTATTGGTTACATGACCTTTGACCTTCAGTGACCTGGAAATGTTGAACTGATGGAAGATTTTTGCACATTGTTGGTCTTATAGCATTTCACGTGCAAACAGGCATAAATTCCAGAGGGAACCCAAATCAAAACCTGCAGCATGTGGGTGCTGCTCTCTCTGAGTCATCCTCCTGGTTCTGGATTTTCATGATGCTTTGTGCCACAGAGAGCCGGGGAGCTTGTCAGATGTTCAGCAGCTGACACAATACAAACTAATACAGCACTGGATGAGAGGCTGCAGGCTGATGAAGTGTAAATGTATAAGATGTCAGTTGAGCAGAGCTGGAACATAACTCAGTCCCTTTCCAGCAGTCCTGATCTTCTGTCTCTTCACCTGAGTGTTTCCATCCAGTTTCTCCTTCCTCCTTTTCCTGCTCTACATCTCAGAGGGGAATCTTGTCCTTTTTACTGCACTACATTTATCTGATGGCTGAAGGTTCCTGGTTCGATCCCCGGCTCCTTCAGAGAGCATGTCAAAGTGTCTTTGAGCAAGACACTGAACCCTGAACTGCTCCTGATGAGCAGGTTGGCCCCTCCGCCATCAGTGTGTGAATGTGTGTGTGTGAGCGAGTGAATGTGAGGCAGACATTGTAAAGCGTTATCTCCATTTACTATTTACCATTCAAATAACTATCCATCCAAATCATTAAATGTCAATATTACAGAAAATAACTTTGCAATTGAATGGTCCAATTCAATTTTATTTTTAATAAAAAAAAGGCAGAGTTCAAAAGTTTTGGTGGCATGGTGCCGCTGCTTACCATTTATCAAACAAAACAATTTGAGAAATTTTCCATCACTGCAGTATAACCTCGGAAAAATGATTCATAAACCAAGAGGTCAAAAACATAAACAGAATAATAATGTTTGGCATTCTGAGGGGTTAAAGGAATAATCTGCCACTTTTTCATTTAGGTCTGTTTTTCATCTCTCTATTACCAGCTGACAGGCAGTCGTGTTTCTAGTGAGGCGTCAGGCTCCGGCATCAGGCTCCGGGGAAAAACCCATGGCTGCAACAGGAAGTGATGCGTTCTAACTTTACACAGCAAACAGTGGTTTGTTGGGGATAAACAGAAGAATGTATAAGAAATATAAGAAGTAACCAGACTGTACAACATGTCATTATTAGTACAGTACGGCGCTTTGCTCACTGAAAGGAACCATTCTTCACAATGACTACACTGACTTTTCAAACTCAATAACATTTTACACTTTGACAGAGGTAGGCTAATGACTCCTGCAGACTTCAAGTCTTTATGCTAAGCTAACATGAAATGCTACCCATAGGAACTGAACCAGTGGACGTACAGAGGTGAAAATGGTATCAAACATCTTGTCTCAGTCTGGGTGAATGGAGAATTCCTTTAACAACCACTCTCCCTGTTTGAGTTTTTGGCTTTTTGGAGTCGAGGGGTTGAACCTGCACCAGCTAGAGGTGTTGTGACCCCAGTTTATTTAAATATCTGTGGGGAAGCTAGCGGTTGATTAAGCCAGTCACATTCCTGTCCCCATACTTCCTCCCCTCTTATCTACATCAGTGCTCATGCTATTACACAAATAAGAGTTCCATTAGATATCAGATCCAGTAAACTGATATATAAACCAGTAGGCTGAGGCTAAAACTCAAACAGGCCTGTATTAAGTTGTCACAAGTTCAGTGAGTTCATGGTGTGTTTGACATTGTGTCCTTGAACAAGACACTGAGCCTCTACTTGCTAAGTTAAATAGTTAAAGGATAATTCCAGTATTTTTGAACCTGGGCCCTATTTTCCCTTGTATTTGGGTATAAATGATTAAAAGGAACAAAAAGTTTGGGAATCGGTCCAGTATTGAGCGAGAATGACATAACTGGCAACAGGAACCACGGGTGTAATGTAATCCAATAGGGCAACCTCTCCACATCAAAGAATGTCCACTAAAAGTGTTTGTTCTGACAGGCTCAGATTAAATGTTTGACAACATTGTGGAAAGTGCTGGAACTCAAAGCGCATTACTTTCACTCTGTCTGCAGCAGGTCTCTCCAATCCTGGAACAGAGTTTTTCTGTAGACAAGGTCCTTTGGTACAGGACCTGCTCTCTTCTTTGCCTGGTAGTAGTGATCCAAATAGTCCAAATGGTCTCTGCAGACCCGGTGGTCTGCGAGGCGCAGGGTCCGGACAGGAGTGTTAGCATCCATTTGTAGCACAGCCAGCCACAGCTTCAGCGTGTCCCGATCCTGCGTGAAGAGCGACTCACAAATGTGCAAACATGAACCACTGTTTACTTCTGTACTCTTTAGATAACACTAAGCTCTCTGAACTCCAACTCTGTAACTGCTGACGTTTCCGCTCTTCCTCAGACGGATCTCTGTTCACGCTGTCGTCTTCCTGCAACAACTGACCTCCCATGAGGTTTCAGATCCAGGACCGCTGCACCGCTTCCAAAACCATTTACTCCTATTAATCATTTAGACGCAAATACAAGTGAAAATAGGGCCCAGGTTCAAAAATACTGGAATCATCCCTTAAATAAACTGTCATATGAAATGTAAAAGTGATTTGTTGATAAAATGATGTCAGTTCAGTCCTTCTAGGGAATTGTTCATATTTTATGATCTGGAATCATGAATCATGGAATCATGAATTAGATTTAATTTTTCTCTGTGGGTTTCCACCATATTCTAAATCAAATATGAGAAGACGAAGTTCAAATTCAAAGCTGAAGGTTCAAATTATTTCGAACCTCAATCACTGTTTACAGTCAAAACTATTTTCGTTGCATGTTTCTGGAAGCTTGTTCGTGGTAATCATCAGTCACTGTAAATGACACAGATTGTTCAGAGTCAGAAAAGTTGCCCAGCACGACTTTACAGAAAGTGGCAGCTAAACCAGTTTGACTGACTATCCACAGCACATCTTAACTATCAAATTAAATAAAACTTCCATGTCCAATTAACCTACATAACACTGTTTTGCAGCCATGCAAAGGAGATCCAAAATGCAGAGTACAGCTTTACGTTTTTACTTTGTGGATTTTACTTAATGGATTATTTTTATTTTTTTTATTTTAGATTATTTTATTTGTGATGTTGCATCCTGAACACAATGAAGGAAACACACGACCAAAATGCATCTGATTGAATAACAACGGCCCACATGTTCCCACATTTTATGAGTAAATGCAGGTTATATGTCGTCTATGTGAAATAAAACTGAATGAGTTGTTTGTTTCTGCTTTTACACAGCTTGTGTTTTGTGTCATGATGATGTTCAAACAGTATAAAAAGATTATTTTTCAGCAGCAGGTACCAAGGGTGGAAAGAGTACTACAATGTCTCACTCAAATAAAAGTACTGCTAATCTGCTAATATTTTATGTAGAACATTTGACCCATAAAACATCTTGACTCTGAGAATATAGGTCACACAGATAGTTTTTAACCACCTGCTCCATGTAAGAAGCGAATAATCCATGGGGCCAAAATTTGTGGCATTTAATGTGAATTTACGCTGTAATTTCCGGGCAAATTCAGATGAGTGGAGTTGGCTGGAGTACTGGTGCAAAAGTTTGCCAAAGTGTCATTAAAAAGTGTGTGATTTCAAATGTGTCAGTAAAGTAGTTGAGTTAGTTTTTAGAAAAGAGAACAGGCTCCATGTGATCTTTTCCATGTCGTTCTAAAAGGACGAGTTCAAACTAGATTCTCTGAAGTGGAAAACTGAGAAATGACAAAATAAAGGGGACAAACAAAGTAAAGGCACATTCCGCTTCTCTTCTCTGCTGACTGTCTGTTCACTGGGAATGGAAACACAGTTTGTCAGTCGTGGCCCAGATTTTCATTCCACAGTGAAAACCCTGCAGCAGTTCACTGATCGAACTGGCACAACGTCATACCAGAGAGGAGGAAGCAACTAGTGCAATTACCTCCTGTGCCGTTCAGCTGGAATGATCTTCACCAATCTGTGGGCTGTTGGGTAAGTTAGTTAGTGGGCAGGGGCGTCCCCATGGGGGGAAAAGGGGGACGGACTACCCAGGGCCTGGAGGGGGAGAGGCCCTCCTAAGACCTTAAAATGCTAATTTTGGGCTACAGTTTACTTAAAGTAGACCGATTCAGTATGGATTATTAATCAAATAAATCAGACTTTAAACCAACTTGTGGGTCCATAAAATAAGAATGGGCCCTTAGACCCAGTTTGCTCCCCTTTTCTGAAAATTGTCTTGAAAAATGATCTTCAAATCTAATCTCTAATTCTAACCTCTTGCTATCAACTAATGATGGGATTAATTGATAGCTGCTGAAGTGTATTGAATAAATGTAATAAATTGGGCTAAATAATATTTGATTGATATAACATTAGACTGATAAGATGTTGTACACATTAGCTACATAATTTTATGAAACTTTCCAGCTTCAACAAATATGGCCACATGACTTCTTGAAGATAAACAAGGAAAAAAAGGGGGTAGAGTCCTAATCAGGAGTCAGTCAGTCATATTTTATGTATATAGCACATTTGACACATTGAAATGCAATGTGATTCACATTAGAAAAAGAAAAAAAATTTTTAAGAAGCAAAATACAGAAGAACTGATAAAAAAATATTTAAAAAGTAGATATTAAAAATAAAATGAAATAATATGGGTGCATAAGAAATGTTGGTTCACGCTTTCGCAATAATCTCAGAGCAGGAAGCAATTTTTACTCCTGTCATTTCTGACGTTTCTGAGCGTTTCCTTGTTCCTTGAAGGACATAAAGGGACAGCAGAAACAGGTTAGTCCGTCTCTCTATTTATACACTGCCTGATGAGTCTTTATACTCACAGAGCAGAAACACACGCTCAGGAATCAAGTCTGCAACAGGTAAGAAACATCTGTTTTAGAGTCATTACCAACACATTTGTCTATTAACATTTTATTATTTTTAGTAGTAGTAGTGCTATTTTAGATCATTTAATTTAATTTTTAATCAATATATAATAAACAATCACTAATCAATATTATAGCAAGCAATTTGTCTCCACTTTTCAAACAAATCCATTAAGGGTGTATTATGTTGTTGTTGTTGTTTTTTTTCAATTTATCATTGTGAGAAAAGACACGTAAATGTAATATTAATTTATAATGATAATAAATGAAAGGCAGATGGAAATTGCCATCATGAAAATTGTGTATCTTTAATGTGTGTACCTTTAGGCTAATATAAAATAAAGTTTCAAGCATATTCTTTCCATTCAAATGCAAGATTCATGACATGTTCATGTAAATAAATAAACAACATTTAACAACATTTTATCTGACTCACTGCTTCCTCCATCACAGACTCAGGGGAATGTTTTGTTAATCCTAAATTGTTAACAGTTGTGTAGATAAAAGGGGCGGCTGATCTCTCACACTGGTTCATGTTACCTCGTTCTCCCCTCTGACACACTGATCAGCTGCATGTTCCTGCGTTCTCCACAGAACCTGTAGTTGAAGATGAGGCTGGGGCTGCTGCTGGTGCTGGCCGTGGCTGTGCTGGTGCCCCGCCTGTCTGACGGCCGCAATGTCACTCGATGTGAGCTGAAGAAAAAGCTGGAGGCAGCCATCTCACTGCCAGACAGTGACCAGAGGTTCAAAAACTATATCTTGGCAAAAGGTGAGGCTGTGAGCTCCCGTCTTAATCGGTTCACATGATCATGGTTTCAGACCTACAGGCCTCAGAACCTGACTCAACCGTTTTGCCCAAATGTGGAAACCAGGATGCAGCACATTTTTTTCTGTGGGGAAAATCCATGTTGTTGTCACATGATCATCCCTGTCACACTGTGACCTTTAAAACTTGGACTTTTTTTATCTGCGTGTTTCTCTCTTAAATGGGACTGGATCCACTGAATTCAGCTGCTGTTTTCAAACTGGAATAATCAATTTAATAAATAAATAGTAAAAACTCATACAGTGGCTGTCCTGTGACTGGCTGTGCCAATAAATGTACCACTAGAATCAGTCTAGCTGCCGCTGAGCCATAAGACCAGCTTTCTTTCTTTCTTTCTTTCTTTCTTTCTTTCTTTCTTTCTTTCTTTCTTTCTTTCTTTTCTTTTCTCTTTGTTCTAGGAAACAACAAAGGTTTGATGTTCAGGCTATAAAACATGAAAGAAAAATGTTTTTTTTTTCATGTACAAACAAATGTCCAAATGTCAAGGATTTAGGAAAGAACCGTTGTTTTCTCCCATAGATGATCATTTTTTTGATCTGGAAATCTTGAAAAATGTTAAAATGGTTTGCAAATGATGTCAAGGATCCTGAGTTAATCTGAGGACTTAACGGTCACAATACTGGACTCTGATTGGCCGACAACACCAGCTCCAGATTTGTAAATCAATCGAGTGGAACATTTCCAAGGTGTCATTTCAAATGCTGCAAACTGATCTGACCACAGGGATTTTAGTGAGTTTCAGTTTCAGTTTTTCTGTTGTAAAGGGAGCCAATCATGACCAAGGCCAGCGATGCACATCCTGGAGTTATGACATGTAATATAATAATATAATAATATAATATAATAATATAATAATGAACATGATGGCAACACCAGAAGGTGTTGAAGGCAAACATGCTGATATTTTGAAAATCAAGGTGCTTTAAACTTAACTAGTCAAACACATTTTTATGAACAACATATTACTGAATTATTATTATTGAACAACATTAGTCAGTTAGTATGTCTATAAATAGAAGAATATCAGAATCTCTCTTACAGGGCCCCTTTAATCTCCAAAAATGTAATTTTAGATTAGGCTTACATCACTTCTCAGATTAACAAAATGCTTTGTGAAGAAGCAGCATCACCTGTTATAGACACCAGTCCAGCTCTGCTGCTGTACTGGACATCACACGGGTTTTTTGGTTTATTTTACTTGTTGGAAATTTTCCTCTGTCCTGTCTGTGTTTCTTCTTCCTGTTTCTGATCCCTGTTTGTTTGTTTGTTTTGGTGAAGTTGTCTGTGCGATGGAGAGGAGAAGTCGCCTCAACACCGAGCTGGTGACGACCTCTGGATGCAAAAAGAGGAGACCAACAACAACACAGAAACCACCACCGCCAACAACAATGACAACAACAACAGTAACAACAACAACAATAACGTCAACAACAACAACAACAACAACAACACCACAAACCACAGCTGGCATACCACGCAGAAAACGAGAGGTTGTTGAGAGCAAAATGGTTGGTGGCTCAAAGGAGCTGAATGA
>OMLF01048286.1:0-30588 GCA_900302615.1 Holocentrus rufus | reverse complement strand
CAATTTCCCGTCGAGAGCCCTTCAGAATCAGATTTATCGCAAGCGCCCCGTTCACCCTCCTCTGCCCCTGGATTTTTCACTTTCACTGTCCGCTCGTGTCGTAACAACCCTCTGAATCATACCTGGTGGGGGTTAATCCTAGCTTTGGGTCTTCAAACCACATGTAGAGCTAATGACGATGATTATTTTCTTATTTCACAAGCATGAAAGAGCAGCATTTTTATTAAAACACGGCCAATAGAAGCTGTCCAGGATTTACACCACCACTGCGTCACTGCACATGTGTAATGACAGCTCAAGAAGAAGAAAATTATGTCTTTTCTCTTAAGCGAGTGCCAAAGTTTAACGGTATAGTCTAAACAGTACCAGCTATCCAATAGTGTCACCCAGCATGAGACACAACAGTAGGCTCAGTGCCGTGTCCAGCTATAATAAGCATAAAGTAAGCAAAGATTAATATCTTTAAAGTGGCAAAACTTTTTTTCTTTTCGAAGCAGTTTTTCCTGTGGTGTTTTTGCACTGCACTTGCCAGAAAACACTTGGCAACCAAACAATGTGTCTAGGCCTTTTCCTTGAACTTTCCTCTGATATATTCTGTATTTTTCGAAGGTACCGGACTTTTATTTTTCTGTTCAGCCATGGCGATTATTGCTGTTTATGTCAACTTCTGAGTTGCAGCATTAATTCAAAACAAACTCCCGTTACTGCTGCCAGAAAGGTAAATCACCTCCTGTAGGCCAGAGCATTTTTTTCTCTTTTTACAACCTAACAGTTACTGGATGTTTAGAACAACAAATGTAAAATCTTTCATGAACTGGGCTTAGGTTGAATTATTATTGTGCTACATCCCTTGTTAACAGAGAGCAGCAAAACTAACATCCATTTATATGAAAATGTCCTTTTTTTACTTATTTATAAATTCATTATCCTCACACTCAGAGAAGAAGAAGAAGGCATCTAATTGTGAGTTTGTGTGCATTTGACCATGTGTGCATGAGTGCATATGTAAATATGGTATACGTTGGACATTTGTGTTTTACTGTGTCCTGGACAGACGTGTGATGCAGCGCAGAGCTGTTCGAAAGAGCTGGTGATGAAGCCCAGCGCTCAGTGCTATCCCCATGCCTTCATGCTGGGCTGGCTGCAGACGTGAGAGGAATAGAGAGGACTGGAGCGATGGGCCGGATGCTCTGAGGAATGCTAAGGCCTTGCCAAGCTAACAGCACAGCTCTTACTGCGGCGCTGAGGAGGAAGGACCAGAGCTCCAGACACACAGTGCAGCATAACACAGCATGCCTGCCTGCCTCACTGGCTGCAGAAAAAAATGACAACTACACCTGCAACAGTTTTTTGGCCATGGTGCAGAATTTATCATGGCTTGGCTTGAACTGAACTGACTCATAATTCAAGTTCTTTCTTTTTAATTTAAACATATACCAACAATTCAACACTTACAGATGAACGGTTCTTTTGCCAATGTATTAATAAATAAACAAAGAAAAGAAAAGAAAAGTAAAGATGCATGTACGGATGCATGTACAGTTCGGTGAAGCAAAGGCTGCAGAGTCACAGTTTCAGTTTCAGTACAAAATCATTAAAGCCCTAGTTTACTGGGGCTTTATTTGAGAAGCTGCCTTCACAATGATGATAAATTGAGCTCATAAGATGCTTGACAGCAGAGACATTAGGACACATCAAAGTGTGTCTCACAGCTTATTTGAATCTGTAAAGCACGAGGATACATTAGGGTAATGGAGCGTTTCCATCCTTATTTCTTCCCTACTCTCATGAGCTGGGGAGTTACTGGAGAGTAAAGGGAAGTTAATGGCTTCTGTGTCATGCTCAGATTTTTGTGTTTTCCTTTTGGTTTTCTCATTGCCCCACCTGAAGTCTCAGCTCACAGTGCACATCCCTTAAATGCATACAGCAATGTAAAAAAATAAATAAATAAAACAAACAATAACAGGTTTCTTCACTTACCTCGGCTGCCATTGTCTTCATCCTATAAGAAAAACAGACAAAAAAAAAGTCAGACGATCCCTTATTCAGTTTCCTAGAGCTTTCCTTAATGAAGATGAAGTGGCAGTCCCGGCAGTGAAGGTGCGCTCGCTATCATTAAACCTAGTTAACTGTGACAAATGTGACATGGGACGCAGGGGGACAGCAGGCAGGGCAGTCCACAGCGTTGCCCGAGATCTTATAGGAAAAGCCACTTCATCGCCATGTTTGTGTTTTTTTTTTCCCCCCATTTACTTAACGCGTAAATCCTCAATTTCCTTCGGAGCACTGGTTAAAATCCACACGCCTTCTTTAATCCTCGCCCCCTCAGTGACACATATGTTCTCCATGTATCCTTTAAGACTCCCTGCTTTCCCAAGGCTTTCCTTAAGACTGTCTGACCCTCTTCAAGCTAACCCCAACAGGCTGAGGCTGTGATTACTCAAGAGCTCCAGACCCTAAAAGTAATTACAATAAAATTTGGTGAATGTACAAGGACGGGGATTAGTTTTGTTTTTCTCCCAGTCATGATTGAGTTACGTAATGGAAGACCTGGTAAGGGTCTAGGAGTTAGTGAAACCTGACTGGCTGAGATTTAAGGTTTCAATTTGAATATTTCCCAGAACCACTGAGCCGTGTCTTCTGGTAAGAAGGAGAGAGAAGACCTAGAAAGTCTGCTAAAAGTTTTGCAGAGGACCTGCTTGCTTTTGCTCTGTAATTCCATATATCAACAGCATTATGGAGGAGCCCAACGTAAGGAGTTACTGGAGGAGACAGGCTGTACTCTGCATCTACTACAGGAACTGTCAGTTTTTATGAGAACAAACTCCTGCTAATGGCAGTTCAATGCAAGTTCACAGCAAAACTCTCATATCGTATGATTAAGTTAAAGTGAGATCATAGAAACACCAAGTGGCCCAGATTGGACTTGAAGTCACTGACATATGAGGATGAAAGAGGCCAAAACAACATTGTGATACCCGGCAGACCTCCAGGGAGAACCTGTCCGTCTGTTTGGTTGCACGAATCTTTGAAATATCTAAACTGTCGTGCCATCGTTTTTCATCCAACTGTCAGAACGGCAGCCAAAAGCTATAAGAAAGCGAGTGCTCTGCATGAAATCCTTCTTTGTGCACTGAAGAGGTTGTCAAAATACACTTCAGAGCAAAATAAACACAACTTATCCTGAATTATCACTTGCAAAAAATCTGAAAAGTAGGGATTCCACTATTTTCCCATTAAAGGAGACAGTCCTGCAGTATTTACCTAGAACCCCGCGGTCCATGTCCATTAGGGCATGAATGTGCTGTAACATCAGGATTAATACAAAAGGGCAGCGTGCTGCTGATGTTATCCAATGGACAGCTGGCAGACATCCCAGGTGGGATAAGCCAAGTCAGAGACTCTACAACTGTATGACTTTGACATTAAATAACATTACATGTGTGCATTTTGACATTACAGCTCGGTAGTAACATTGTGCTGCCCTTTAGTCTCAGTGATGACCACTGATGATGACGTTTCTCTTCATCCCCCTCTACAGACACTGTGTGCTACTGCTTTTTACAACTTCTGTGCTACAACAAGCTCCCATCTCCAATGTGTTAGTCAGTCCATGTGTGGTGGGCAGAGGCCGACCTGGGACCAAAACATTCTTGATTTGACATTGAAAATGTGGCAATAAGTATCGTGGGATAAAAAATTAATTGTGATCTTGCTGCAGTAATCACAAATGAGACAATCACAATTTCATGAGCTGTCCACTGAAATTATATTAGGCTATTTGCACAGAGAGGTCAGAAACATTCTCCGCTCACCTTAAGAGAGGAGTGGACGGCGGACTCGGGCGGGTAGACGATGAAGTGCCGCAGCGTGAAGCCAAAGCCCTGCGAGGTCCGGCGCAGGTGAAGCGTTTTGGGCCCCGGCCAGGAAAAGGGCTCCTCCTCGCCCCCGGGAGAAGCCGTGGCCGACGCCTCGCTCTGATCGCGCCCATCCTTCTGTTTGGCCTGGAGGAGGGAGAAAGATGCAGAGGAACATCAGTGCTGATCTGTGCCTTAAATAAAACCTACCCTGTTTCGTTGACATGTTTTTCCAAACAGTGCGTACATTCAGAAGGTAATTGGAGAGACATGGTGAGACAGATATGAGAAGGAGAGGGACATTTTTAGAAAGGCCTGTCTTTTCATCGTGCCATTTTGGGTGAGCTGTCTGCAACGAAAACACGGGTAACCATGCTGCTATTCAATCCATAAAACCAGCAACACATTATGCTACAGACAATGCATTGCTCCAATTTAAAGAAAAAAAAGCGCAGCTGAACAGAGAATGACACATTCATAGTAAAACTGCCGTTTTCATGTGGTGTCTGGCAAGAATAAACCAGAGTCACATCAAATTACAGCCGCTCCACTTGCTTCACCCCTGGTAATTGTGTAAAGCAAAGTGGCGTTGCTAAAACAAAGAAAAGTCTGTTTGCTCAGATGAAACAGCCTATGGCTAAAGCACAGACCTCCTTCCCCAACTTCATTTAAAACACAAGAAATCCCCTGTTGCTGATTCTTCACAGTTATCACAGTAGGGCAGGTTGTTTCTGCCGAATAACAAGGTGTCATTTTGCGGTCAAGGCTTGTGTAGCCGGTCTACGCCTGGTGCTCGGGGAATCAGGCACACAAGAGAGTTCATTGAAGGTTGCGAGGTTGTATGGGGTTTGTGTGTTAAGTAATGGTACATAAATAATGGATAAAATATCGACAGCACAGTATTGACCAATTTCCACTTGCAAGATGCTGCAATTTTTTTTTTGTCCCTCAGAAGCAATAATGTTCAAAACAGGTTCAAGGTGTTCTGGTTGTGAGCTGAATCCCTGACCTGCAATCCAACAAATCATGTTGAAAATTGTGCAAGCCAGGTGCTCGGGTCTGTCAGCACGAACAATATGACAGATAGCTGTGGTCGCACTGCTGTGTTCATGTGCTGCAGTGGGAAAGAAGAGGAATTACAGGAAGGATGGCTTCAAATAGTACTGACTGTCTGAGAACTAAACACACAGACACAGTCAGTACTGTCTTCTAAAAATCCCGATAATCAAATTGATGTTTGGTGCATTGAATTGCATGGTAATATCAAGCATGATAAAACTAATTTTATTTTATTTACCTAATAATATTCACAATTTGTAGATTGACATCGTTATTTCTTCAAGATGGCAAGGAAACACAAGTCAAGATCGAATTACTGCCCAGCCCTTATTATTTATTTATTTATTATCTTATTAGCAATAAAAGGCTGCCCTACATCATTTTGCTGACTTGGCCTGTAAAGTGAAGTCTCATTATGTATCACAGAGCTACATTGGAGGTGTATTTACTCAAAGAAGCTGATAAATACAGAGTATATATTATAAATTTATATAGTTCCTACACTTAGCATTTAAAAAATGAGATGTTACTTTTTTCTCTTAAAATACATGGTGTAGTTCATTGAAAATGGCAAAGATCTTGATAAAAGATGCCAAGAATGCAGTCAAATAATTTAACTCCTAGAATCACAGACTACTAATCATGATTAGTAAAAGCGATCTGCCAAAATAATCAGAGTCTTAGCTGTAATTTTGCAACCGTGATAAGTTCTACAACAATACATATGGCTTTGGTTACAGCACATTTGGGGCTGTGGAGGCCTATTCGGCGTGTTTGCGTGATGACAGACTTATCTTCTACATTCCTTTGTATCTACTGTGACTAAGACAGGATAAAAACAACTATTAAGTACCAACAGCTCCCTGCTTGCATAACATGTCACCCCAAGTTTATACCCACACAACAAAAAAAACACATGCTGTGCATCCGGCCATCGCACTCGTATTTTAAACGTTCTATTACAAAAGTACAAAAACCGTTTATGGAGTAAAAGGGCTTGGGGCGACGCTGTGCGGGTCTCAAATGGCAACTGTAACTAAGCAGAAAATACAGTGAGTCACTAGAGTCTACGTCCATGACCCTCTTTTCCTGAAGATGATGTTACAAGACCTAGGAAGAATGCACATACACACACACATGCACAGAGGGAGCGCAGACAGACATACATCACAGAGCAAGCCAAGAGCTTGCACTATGATATATGGGACAATGACATGACATGCATTCTTGTGTACAAATCCATAATTTTTTCCAAAGCGATATTAAAGAAACACATGTATTAAATCAAACAATAAACGCTCCGTGACATGCCACTATCAAAAAGCAATTCACTTGTGGTGTTTCAAGTCCAAAAATGTCAGATGATGTAAGAGTTCACGCAGACAAGAAGAATCATACAAAATCTATTCTGGAAAATTCTTAATCTCATAGTTAAGCCTAAAGGCACTAAAACAATTGAAGTTTTCAGCGAAAGCACATGATTTCAATTATTTATATGGTGGCATTTTGCGGTATATGTTCTGGGTGGTAATATAAGATACTTAGCTATAAAAGAAATCTGCACAATGTCATTTTTTTTCTCATCTGAAAATCTTTCCCAGGCTTATCATGTAATATTACCCAAAGCACACATCAGAAAGCTATTCCACGACTCTTAATTACAACATCTCCAGATAACGGTGTCAATGAGAAAGCCACTCTGATCTCTCCTGCTGCTCGGAGCCATCTGAGCAGTGAGACTTATGTCACATCCATCATCAAAATAACAGTGGAGCCGAACCGCGGCACCGCAGGGCGTGTGCTAGTGGTCGTCGCTAACACCACCGCAGCGACTCCGGGCCAGGACGGCCTGCCAAGAGCCTCGGTCTCAACCCAGCTCTCTTCGCAGGCCTTTTTTCCCACCGCAACACATGTCAGGTCTGGGTCCAAAACAAAGCCATTCTCTCCTTCTCTGGGTCTCCTCGCCTCCCTTTCGCCTCTCTATCTGCACCTCTCCTCCTCCTGTCTGGGAGCAGCAGATGTAGAGGCCTCTGGAGAGTGGGCTGGGTGTCGGCTTAATGGTATGACTGGTGAAATCACCACCAATACCCTGTGGTGTGGGTCTGGAAATGCTCCACAGTCCACAATGGAGGAGAGGAGAGGAGAGGAGAGGAGAGGACGAGAGAGGAGAGAGGAGAGGCTGACACAATCCCCACTTGGTTCTCAGCTGGTTGTTTTGACTCCATGCTTTAAAATTTCATGTTGTTATGCAATACCTAAGCCATTAGGCGCAAATATGCCCTGTGTTCGGAGCGGGTGCACACGTGCACACACACTTTCCTTCTCTATATATAACATGTTGAATTATAGAGCAAGAGAAGCAGCAGCGTTGCACAGCGCAGAGGCAAACTATGGCTGTATAATACTGCACTAGGGTGCTATATGTTCCCACGACAGTAAAAAAAGAAACTAAGACTCGACAAAAGATAAGCAATTTCTGCTCCAAACAAACCTACTCAGTCATATACAGAATATATACAGGCACTGCCCACTTGTGCATGCCATCTATTCATTAAATCAGTCTCCATTATGTGCATACAGAGGGTTTGATCTGTGTGCTGCCATATGGTGCTGTATCCCTCACGACAGTGCATTTGCATGCACATTTGTGTTTGTTTATGTATGTGAGACCAGGTTTGAGTGTGGATTTGAATGCCACTACCTGTGGACTCAGCTTTTCTCCACAGTTTTTTTTTTTCAGTCTGTGAGTCACTGCTGAATGGCTGACCTCATACTTCTCTCCTTCCCTTTCTGTTTTTTCTCTCCTCATCTCCCTCCCTCTCACCACAGGCCGCTGCTCTTTAACATTAGTCACCCTCAATCTATTCATCATAGGAAAATATGCTTCAAATCGTCTACTTTGGTCCATAACTCCGCAATACCTGGCTTATTTCCAGTAAGTTACAGTGGGTGCTGCATATAGAAAATGTAAAAATACATAAATTGCCGTGGCTGATATTTTAGAAGAAAAAAAACGCTAAAAAAATATTGGGCTAACCACATTGGCAGCCACACAGACACGATTGGAAAAAACACTATTGTCCCCCCCAAAATGTACACAGCCTTTTAGGAACTACCACAAGGATCAACAATAAGTGAAACCTAAAACCCAAACACACACACAGACACGCTCACGTTACAAAAGATATCGGTCAGTGAAACAGGACTACCCTGCTGCTGGAGAGCAGAATGACGCACACAAAATTCCTCAGACAGCACAACAAAGTGTAGCCGCCCCTAACCTCTCCACCCCTCTCAAATGCGTCCTATGTAAACCTATATGCCTCTGCCAGCCACTGATAGCGTCTCAACACATATTTCAGCCCATCAGGGTATTCTTAAATGCACCGACTGTACGCCTGTCCAACTTGCTTCATGGTATCTCAAGATGTCAAATCACATCTCCACCTCAGCGACATCAAATCCCTCTATGGGCGTGTTTCCCATACGTAACTAACCTTACCCTAGATCGGACGCAGTTCCTTCTGGAGGCTTCTCGGAGCCGAGCCCAGGACACGCTGCGGTTTGGGCTGGTGAGCCCCAGCTCCACCTCGCCCCAGTAGGCTCTGGCCAGCAGCTGAAACCACAGGCAGTAGGGCTCAGACAGGCAGCCGTCCACTCCGGCCAGCCGAGCCCAGGGACAACCCCCGGACGGCGGGGAGGGCGAGAGGGAGCAGCACCCCTCAGCATCCGCATCCACATCCCGCAGGTCTGGGCAGTCCTTCAGAGGCAGCGGCTTACAGCCTGGAGCTAGCCCGTTCCTCTGGGCCAGCATGGCATAGCCAAGGCTGAGGTGGTGGGACCAACAATAACACAATCCTCAATCCTTCAAAAATGATCCACTTTCTCTGTCTTTCGGTTCCTCTTTTCTTCTAGTTACTCCCAAAATGTGGTTGCCTCCGTTCTGCCCCCCCCCTCTCTCTCTCTCTCGGTCCGTCTTTTCCTCTGCGTTCTGGTCTCAGCTTGGAGAAACGGGGCTGTTCCTCTGGGCGTCCCACAGACACATGATGTTTCCACTCAGCCGAGAGCAGAGCACAGCGGCTGAGTGCGCTGCAGAGAGCCTGGGCCGAATGACTGACGCACCCACCCACTCACCACACAAAACTCCGCTCTCAAGTACGCACACACTCATACACACACACACACATCTGGCCGGGCGGCCTAAGTGAGTTCTCTTCCCTTCCTGTCTCCTCCATCTTTCTCTCTCACTCACCTCTTCCGCTGTGAGCCTTTTAAAAGTTTTAGCTGGCCAACGCAGGCGCACGCTGACACACACACACACATGTGGACGCTAATAAATAAGTCATAAGAACAAACAAACAGATAAGACGACACGCGAATGTTGTAACTTTGGAGTGTACGGGGACGCAGGCAGCAGTGCGGAGCTGCTGTCTGCGTGGAGACAGGAATAACTTGAATTGTTTTCACAGTCCCTGGAAGGAGTCAAGTGAGGCTCTTGCAGATAAGGCGGCATGTGGCTCTGTGAAGTCTATAAGGCAAGAAAATGTACAACCAACCTACTGACCCTTGCATGCCAACGGCTTATCTGGAGACAACAAGAGCTCCTGCTTGGGTGGCAGGGCGGCCCGGTGGTTAGGGAGACTACAAGGAAAATACAAGCGTCATTTAAAGTTATATGACTTTACTGCTGTCTTTCCCCAATCATTCTGTAATTATGGTTTTAAAATAGAAACCCTGCGGTGTCAAAACCTAGCTTGAAATTAACTGCTGTCCCTACTAACAAAGGCATGGATGTGGCAATGCAATTTGTACGGCGACATGTTTCAGAAGATTATTTCCTGGTGGAGGCTTCCATTTCCTGTGGGTGTCAGATGATTGACAGTGAGCAGGGTGTAATAAAACAGGACCACCCCGCCGTCTGCGATGAAAAAAATCCACCCACGCACAGTGACATAATAATAAAACAGAAACTCTGACAAAAATCAAATTATGGTTTCGCGTTGACCATGACAGACTAATGACCTTGGTCGATTTTCAAGTCTGTGGGCGTTGTTGTTTTTTCATACTATACAAAAATGGCAGCCATTTTTGCCGAAAAAAAGTCTTGATGGCTCTAACTATGCTGACTGTCTGCAGCACAAATGGGAATAAATAATTAATACTGTAAGGGAGACGAGCAGCCAAGACAGTTTGCACAAACTTAAATAAAGACCATTATTATTTTATCCCTGGGACAGTCAACGTGTCCACCAAGAACCAAAGTATCCTTGAGCCAGATAATGCTCGCTCCGTTATAATGTAATTTCCACTGAATTAGATCCTCAGCTACAATATAAATGTAAACTTTGTAATGGCTCATGCTCCCATCACCCTCTCCTTGGTGTATTGCATAAGAGGCTATCGATGCCGCAGGGGAACACCTCGTCAATGTTTTGAGAACGACCTCCACGGAGGCTTGGCAACTGCCTTTATTTTAAGACCGGTGAGATGGTTGGGAGCGGGATAATCTTTTCCCTGATACCTTTTAGTAAAACTCCCTGGTAGGGAGCAGGGCCAACACATCAACTTAATATTTAATCCCATTTTTTATTTGAGGGCCCTCTGGAACACTTTCGCCGCTCCGACAACAAACTGCACGACTCTGCGCTATTACATGCCCCGTTACTGAATGCCGATTAAGTCTGTGTAACATTACTTCAGGAAAACGGATCTGTTATTTAGCCCGCTCAATATTTTCAATGCGAATGCAAGATGACTTAATAGTTGGAGAGGACAATCCCATAACCAAATTGTTCAATTCCCAAAACAACCAAAGCGTTTCCATGAGCAGCCGCTGCGGAGTGTAGTCGGTTTGGACGACAGCGTTTGCTAAATGGCAAAAATGTAAATACCAATCTATTTTGATTCTGAGGGATATTTGCCACCCGAGACAGTGGCGACCATGAAAACAACATCAGGAACCCAGGAGTGGAATGTTCCCTCTCAGCATTTGGTTATGAGCATCTTGTTACCACATTCACTCGACTCAATATAGCATGTGGTATTCGGTATGGAAAAGACGGCAGAAATAGAAGGAGACAAACCCAGGGAGCTCGGACACTTGAGCTATGGAAGTCAAAACAAGGGTTAAGTCTCAGGAATGGTTAGATATATATATATACTGTATGCATACACACCCTGCATTGTCTTTTGCATATGTTAGTGAAGTTGGGATCAGTGTGTTGTTTCCATCTTTGCAGAGCCCACACCGTCATCCAAGCCAGCCAAACAATACTGTTTACCTTCTCTAATACATCTCAGACTGTTATAGGCCTTCAGACCACATCATGTATGTCTCCAAATTCCTTTAAATCTAAAACACATGATAAGAAAAAGATCCCGAGGCAGGGTGTGGAAACTTGAATAGCATTCCTGTTGGCTAGGAAGTGGATTTGGTGCCATGCAGACACAAAAACTAGACATGCTGCCCAGAAATATTATGTCGTTGTCGTGGCAACAAACCAGACCACAACAATGTCGGCCATTGGACCGGGGTGTTCTCCACGGACACTCATGTGACTTCATGATTCGTGTATTGTGTGTGTGTGCTTATTTGAGAGACAGAAATGAAAAAGAGAGATTGTGTGTGTCTTTCTATGTGTGTGTGCGTGTGGATGTATGTATGTGTGCAGATTTAGGTATTACTACGGACAGCGGATTGTGAGGCCTGAGACTGGCCATCCGTCTCACTTCCTCCAAAGCGCTTTGATGTGAACAAACGGCGGGGTCGACGGTTATCCTCCAGACTTAAAGCGCATTGAAGCTATGGGGCGACTCGCTCACCATGGTTCGATGTGCAAATACATCGAAGAGCACGGTGAAAGGCGGGATTTATGTGTGTGTTCTGGACTTAGCCATGCTCTGTTTGTTTTACTAGTGAGGAAACTAGGTCATGTTTTAGTGTCTGGGCAGAATGGATGCAGCACTAAGGATATAATTCGGGTCATCTCAGGTACTGTATCTGCAGAGTGCGGAAAGCAGAGCAGCTGTGCTTTGTCGTTATTAGTGAATTACAGGCCGCACAGGCTTTATCTGTATACATAGACAGCTGGCAACTCCAGGCAATAGACATGAATAGTTGTACCTCAACACCACGTAAAAATAGGTCCAAGTATTTAGAAATCAGTGCCCGAAGCAATGTAGTTATCTCAGTATACTTTCTGGTTAGCTTATGTTCTAACATGCCTCGCTTTAGTTGGGTGAACAGGTTTACGGGATGGTGGCCATGTTCAAACACACCATAAACACAGCTATTAACACCAGTTAGAAAAATACTTTGAAGAAGTTTATGAGACTGCAGAAAGGTGTGAATTGCAAGCATTGTTGTCCATTTTAAAAAAAGAACAGAAACAAACAATATTAGTTGTGGTCTAGCCCACAAAATTAACATGGGAGAGGCCACAGACAGCTGTGAAATTCAACCCACTGCTGTGGAAGGATTTCCTCTGACCAAATGACCAGCACTGATGCATTGTGTGCAGCATTCAAGAAAGTCTGCAGCCCCCCTTGTTGTTATCTCTCTCTGTACCACGGCACTCATGGTCGGGCTCAAAATACTACAAATTGGACTTCCCCCGCCGATAGCTCTCCAAATGGCCTTGTGGCTTCACGCAACATCACATGCAGGGCCAAAGGCAACATCCCAACTCTGGTTGTGGTGAAATAAAAACAGGGATGGGGTAGTCAACAGGCTTTTAGGAGCTGGTCTGAGGTTTTTAAGACCCCTCATGAGCTTGTACATTGAAATCACATTAGTGGCAGGGTAATACACCACAGCACAGAGAGGTTTAAAGAAGCTAAAATGCTTTGAGGAACGCTGCTTGCTAGTTGCTGTTCAATCATTGAGGTACATTTAAGGCAGCAAGCACAGATAAATTTTCCAAAATCCTGAAGATGGCAGCCAAAGTTGTGTTCTCAGAGCTGTGAAACTCGTTTCAGATGTTTACATTTCTGGTGAGTACAAAACAATGAAAAACAGGTTGTTTTGTGATGCTGTTTCGTTTTATTCCACTCAAATCTTGGAGTCCAGGATTTATTAGCTGATTATCTGCGGCCCTGATTTGTGTAACAATGGAAACAAGGCCCAGGCTCTGGAGCCAGCAGGGTTGACAGGATTGTTGGATGGGGATTAAAAAACACAAGAAAGCAACATGGCTCTAAGAACAACAAAAAGTAAATTTGGCGTCTCAGAGTTGTGTGTGTGTGTGCGCTTGTGTGGCTTCATTTATGAATCTGCGGCTATCAATGTGCACGTGTGTGAGCATGTGTGTGTGTGTGTGTGTGTGTGTGTGTGTGTGGCAAAGAGAGTGAGAAGAAAAGAGAAAGTCTTGCGGGAGGATTAGGCTCGATTCGTGGACGGCTTTTCAAGACTCCTGGCGGGTGTAAGATCTAATCTGGACATGCTGCATCTGGGCTCCGCGAGGTATGGCTTACTGTAACAAAGGACTGGCTAATGAGGGCCAGGGAACAGACTGCCCCCGCTACGCACCCACACCGCTGCGCACCCTCAAAGCTCCTCTTCATACTGGCCTCAGGGGGCACCGAGGGGTACGGGCCCCCACAATCGACTACCCTGGGGAGGTAGCAGGCTGCCCGGTGCAGATCAGGCTGATACTGGAGCAGATTGGTTTTGTTTCAGGCATAGATAAGTACCTCAGTCTGTCGGAGCTTAGGAGGCAACGGTGGAGTAAGGTACTGTATATGAAGGGTTATAATAGAATTTTACTAGCGTATCATCTGCCAAGGCTGTATGTTAGTGTGTGTGTGTGCTGTGGGAGGGAGGTGAGGGCTTTGTGGGTAAAAAGATGCAAAGCCAGACTTCTTTCCTGCAGGGGAGGTAAGAGTGAGAGTGAGCGAGAAAGAGAGTGAATGTAAAGGAGAGAGTGAGAGAGAGAGAGAGAGAGAGAGAAACCTGCTCTGAGCTGTTTGCAGTTGGGAATATTGTTAATCATCTGCTCAAACAAGGAGAAGCAGACAGTAAAATAAAGCAGGAAAACCTGAAACAGGTTTCATGGCAAGCTGGGTTTCCACAGTATTTCACCGGCCTGGTGTTTTACTTCTATCCACTGTGAGTGAGTGATGAGTGCAGTGGCTGTCATAGCAGAAGTCCTCTATAATCCAGTCATCCTGCTTTGGTCATACAGCAGTACAGCAGATAAATCATTCTGGAAAATTACACAGTACACCCAGATGGTATTTCAAAACAAAACTTGTTGTCTTGTCTTTTAACCAACTACCAATAACAAGACCGTTTCTTCCAATGCAGTGATGGCTGAAAAGAAAACAAAACTAGATTCTGTCACAATGTTCCTCTTGGGGATGGAGTGCAAGTTAAATGTTAGTTCAGCAAACATGCAGTAACACTTAACAATGGCTTTAACTATACATGCATTCATGTTCGCTTTTACTCCAAGGGGGGGAAGTTATGGTTTCTTTTGATTTTAACTCATGAGGTCATGATGCAACAAACCTCAAAGCTGTCATCTGAAGTCTCCAAGAATAAAACTACAATGTCTGCAAGTTGTCATGCATGCTTTTGTTGTGAGGAGGAAGTTGGCGCGAGCTACGGTTTCTTTTTAATTTTAGGAAGTGTCCAAATCAAAAATAAGCCATGACGCTACGAGTTTGCCTAATTGTGACTCACACCCACATTCGAGTGAGTGCACCACTTCTATTCCATTGGCAAAAACAACCAGAATTCACACTTTGCTATGGAGACCATCTGTGTAGCATAGAAGACAAACACAGCATCAAAGTTCCACGATCTGCTGGGGTGCTGGAAGAGAAAAGGGGGTTTCCTTCAAGACAGAGCAGGAGCTTGCAGAGTAAGGAGAGGCTACATGGGGTGGACACTCACCCTAAGTCTAACAGGGAAGACAAAAGCCCTGAGCTCAGAGGGGGGGGTTTGCGTGAGCGAGGCGTATTAGCGAGCTGCCCAGTGAAGGAGCCCTGCTTGATCTGGGCAATTGTCTCCAGAGGTCCCCAGACACCTCCAGACAAATGCCTCTGCCAATCAAGCATTCAGTAGCCTGCTCATTCACTCCTCGGCAGCTGCTCTCAGACAGCAAAAAAAGGAGCAAATATGTTTCTGATGATAGCCCCACCCCACCCCAACTCAAACACTTCTAAAAAAAAAAAAAAAATCCTCTCCATGCTGATGTTTAATTATTGCATCCTCCTCCTCGCTCAGACAGTTTCCCTCAGGGAAATACCACATGGTGAAGGAGAGGCGAGAGAAGAAAGAAATCCACCACAGCTCTTGGATGCTTTGCATCAGCAGAAAGCGCTGATGAAGATGCAGTTAGAGGGTCTGAAAGACCGTCAGAGGGCAAATATGCTCCTAAACCACCATGTATCCAGAGTCCCCCCACACTATAAACCACCCATGTCTGGAAACTTGGCATAGATATCATCAATCAGACACTGACACACATAGACAAACATCTGATTCAAGAGGCTAGGTTACTGAAGCACGAGAATAGGACCTATGGACTGGCCTTTCCACCCTGAATGTAAACTAACTCACTCAGGTTTTCCAGCCCTCTGAAAGGCTCCTTTAAGCAGCTCTGTGACGCTGCCGTTGGCCAATGTGTGCTTCATAAAGAGCCTATATAGCAGCGGTGTAAGTCGATCTTTGAATCCCTTAGCTGGGGTTTTGAGGTTGGGCTGGTGTAGACTCAGGGGGAGGCCGGGGGTGGAGGGTCCACTCATTCCAGACGCATGCCTGACGGATGCATAATTACGACGTAATGGGTGACAACACACATGGAGATAGAACAGCGCCAAGCCAGACAAACGCACACAGCTCTCTGATGGTAATCACTCCTTATTCATTAAGATGGGATACCACAGTCCAGGTTGTCTTCCTTGCCAAACGGGTGGAGCAGGAGTTAATGTGATTGATTATATGCAAACAGAGCTTTATAATGAAAAGTAAATCTGTCTGGTTTAATGAAAGTCTGGCATGTTGACTATCATACAATCACGGTATGAAAACAAGTCAGGCTAATAGTGATTAGGTCAGGTCATGCTGTTTTAAAAAGAGAAGATAAATGAAGTGATTTTTCACATGTGAGAATACATTATAGACTTTAAATGTAATCTACATGATTAAATCCTACATCCAAACATATTTGGATCATTCACAAAACATGCATGAACAGGAATAAAAGAAATATCAAACACGTTATGTCCTGTGTTCAGCCCAGCTATTTCGGTGGGCTGGTGAAATATTCACAACCTCCATTTAAAATGCACGAGTGGCTAGAGAGATGCTCCCCAACTCTAAAAATACTTCGACATGATGGAGTATAAAATATTCATCTCGATATGAAGTCCTTCGCCCTGTCTGGCTCTCTGATTTACCTCTCTCACGTGCGATGACTGTATCGGGGGGTTTTGGCCTCGCTGCTGTGTGCGAATACCAGCAGCTGCTACTCTCTTGATTGAAATCGCCGAAAGCCATCTCACATGATAGGTTTACACACAGTCTGCAGGAGAAAGAGCGGTGAAAGAGCGGTCTGCATGCAAGGCAAGCCTCGCCATTAGCAAGCCGTTTGATCTTTGAAGTGATTTCTTCATGCCTTTTTTTTTTCTTTTCAGACATGCCTTTCCAACAACACGCCGAACACTGCTGAGCTATGCCTTTACAGTAACTCTTGTGGGTATTCTGTGTGTTCTTTTAGTATTATAATTGCACGTTAAGGCAAAGGTTCACACATAGTCAGTGAATTGCATGTTTAGTCGTAAATAGAAGGGCCATTGCGTTATTGGAAATGTATTCAATGGACTGTTGCAGATTTGGTATGGGACAGATCTGGTATTGGTTATGAAGAGAGGCAGCCTGCACTGGAGCCAACACTGATGAGGGCTCTGGGACACACCCTTTAAACAACACACACACATACAGCCCCGGGCTGACCAAGAGCTGTAAATTACACTGCTATTATGATCCAGCGAAAGGGAGTGAGAGGAAGAAGGAGGAGAGAGAGAGAGAGAGAAAGAGGGGAACACAATGAGAGAAACAGACGGAGAAAGAGAAGGCAAGAGGAAGAGTGAAAGAAAAAGCAATAACAGTAATGTGTGCTGCGAGTCATTGCGGATGCCTGTAGTGTCTGAGCGAGGAATGATGGCCCTTGGAAACTACCATGGTGCTTTCCCCCAGCACCAGTACACAAGGCCTGAGTCGCAGCACATGGATCTGCGCTCCTCCTCCTCCTCCTCCTGCTCCCCCCTCCCTCCTCTTCATCCTTCGCTCTCCTGCCAATGGGTGTGTTCCTTGAACTCCCCTTTTCCAGCAGGCGCCCTCCACCGCACTTCGTCAGGCATCTGCGTTAAGCCGCAGCGGCTTCATCACTTAAGATGTTGACATGCGTGCCCAGAAACTCATTCAGTGACATCACTTTGTGTCTTTTCTCAAAAAGACCATAGCGGCGTTTGATTGTAAAGACTCACAAAGGCCCATGCCCCGAAAGTCATTATATGGTTCAGACCTCAGTTCTGCAGCTAAGCCAACGTGTCACCACACAGCATATCAATTGCAATACTTGTTACAGCTGTATTGTACCAAGAATGAATCCCATGTCACGGTAGAAGTAAATCGAACAAGATTCACAAGATAGGGATCATATAGTTCAGTTTCAGTTCAGCTGAATAAGTTGTATTGACATGTCTGTCATCGCCAACGCTGCTTTCTCGTTGCTGCAGGGAAAGGCGTTCCTCCTGAACTGAGCTGGCAGCTTCCAGGAGAGGATGCAGGTCTGATTTATGGCCCAAGTATTACTGAGGATTGTAATCAGGGAACTTTTTTTTTGTTTTTTTACATCATGTCTGTGCTGCTGTCTGCTGGAACTTCTCACTGAGGGAAGTCTGAAGACAACAGAGGCTGGAGCGTGGCAGTTTGGGATCGGGTTAAAACTGAAACTAGGCCTAAGACTAGGAGCAAAGATGGAGGATAAAAGCCTGAGGTAAGCAGCTGCAAACAGAGAGGGGAATGGAGCAGAAATTTGCCACTAAGAGTCCCCAAAAGAAAGGGCGAAGTCAGCAGTAGTTTGTTTGAATGAACCAGAGCCGTGGATTCAGGGCGGAGCAGGGCAATAAAGATGAACTGAGAGCCGGGAGAAGTCTCGGACCACGGGGAGTCGGGAACTGGATTGGACATACAGTTTATAGTTGTCGCTAACGACTGCCAGGCCCACCGTTCAGGGTGGGGTTCAAGAGAGTTCGTGTGACCCGCTGCAGACGTCGGAGACAGACAGAGAGAGACAGACGTGGGATTTATACAGGGCGGGGCAGGTGTGACCAAACAGTAATGTCCTGTATTAGCTGAGGAGAGAAGAATGTCGTCTTTCAGCTGAGCCTCCGCGTCACTCCATGGAGAATAGCTCCCTTCTGGTCAGGGGCTGATGCTATGGTCAAACGATTACGTGTGTATGTGTGTGTGTGTGTGTGTGTACATGCACGCATCCCTGTTTGATGTTAGCTTGCGTGTGTGAACATGAAGGCAGGCCCCATGTGATCTATTGACAGACATCTTACATCCCCTCAGTGAAAAGTCTCTCTCACTGAATAAAGGCAGCCACACAAATATCAAATGAGATCAAAGCATGCTTTCAGTGTTGACTGTTTACCATAGCACCACCTCCTTTAATGGCTGAGATCACAGGGTGTTTAGTCCCACAATAGTCTTCGCCTTTTCTTAGGCCTGTTCCGTTCTGTTCTCCGTGTGTCTGTCCAACAAAACCCAGTTATGTAATGAGGACCTGGGCCAGATGAACTGAAGAAAAGACTGTGCAGCTCCCCCCACCTCCCTCCCTGCAGCGTGGAGCAGCTCAGCCATGATTCACTGGAATGTTTTCCTCCCCTGTTTGTCCAGGGGGGCTGAATCCCCGCAGCCGCAGGGCCGAGTCAGTGCTCTGAATGTGTGTGTGTATGTGTATGTGTGTGTGTGTGTGTGTGTGCACGTGTGTTTGCCTCCCTGTCTACAGCTTCTTAATCTGGGCTAAATGAGTCCAAGTTGACTGATGAGTAATCCTTTTGTAGGGATGCACCGATACCACTTTTTTAATGCCCATACCGATACCAAGAACAAAAAGTGTCAATTGATACCGAGCATCCATCCGATCCAATACTCCCACTGAACATAATAGGCATGGACCATTAATTTGAGCTCACTGAACAAAATAACTGATATAAAATCCTTTTCCCACCATCTGAGACAGGCTTCTGTGTGCCAAAATGCAGAAAGCCAAGACAGTTTGCATTTATTTCTATTTTATTTTTATTTTACGTGATACTGAGGGCTTTTGGTGTTAGATAATAATTTTGGGTAAAACCTCTGACACCGATACTCCAATACCAATATTGGTATCAGTGCATGCCTGCCTTTTAGTAGAGGCACTAATCAATCGTTTGTTCTTTTGATTATTTTCCCTGTCATACACACTTTCATTTATTCCACAAGATTCAAGGGACATTACTTGCATTAAAGGTGCAAGTTGCCTTTATTTGTTACTGGAACCTGCTACTGGAACTGAAATGGATGTGATGTGTTCTGTGACATTTTCATTTTTGCTACTCTTTATGATCAAGTTCCTCAACAATGACTGCCTGCAACCACTAATGTCGTCAGAAACAAAAGAATCTCACAGATTATCACTTTAAAGTCAATGAAAAGGCGCTCAGAGGGCCTCTTGCTTCCTTAATTTGATGTATTTCCTGTTGAAACAAGTTGTTGGGGCAGGACGCAGCGCAAAGAGCCATCTTTTAAAGCCAAAAGGAGATCGGTTAGGAAGAGAAAGGCAGGGTTTTTTTGATGGGAGAGTATCACAGTTCAAAAATGTGATTATTTTCAGTGGTTGGCATTTTTGTTCAGGCTTACAGGTTCAGTATGAAGTCACAGAAAAAGCACTGGAAGGAAGTAGAAGTAATGATATAAAACATAAATAACATAAAAAAAAATTTTTTTTTAATTCTTTGGCATTTGCTGTTAAATAAGTAAATATTCTGGCATGGAAAATAAGCTATCAAGTTGATGAACAAAATTTTTCCATTTCACTGTGACTTTAAAGTTCAATTCTCACAACAGGTTGTGTCCATCAGCATTTTGATATGTCCTGTTGAAAGTACAGAACTCCTACCTGCCCACTCACTCTAAGTCATAACAGATTAGCACATCATCAAAATGCCCAAAATGTAAAAGTGAAAGCTTTAAAATTGCACCACAGAGTGTAATCCCTGAGGGCATGAAGTGGAGAGGCTTGTGAGCACTATGAACCACATGTGATATTCCAGTCATTGTGGTCATGCCGGCATGATGGGCACACTGTGCGAGTCCCTATGGTAATCACAGCCGTGGATGTAAGTGCTGAAAGCCCCTACTCACTCACTCAGCAGCCCAGACTGTTACTCACCTGGGTGCAATTATACCAGGTAGGCCGCTGACGTCAAGAGCAGCCAAGAAATGACTCTCTTCTACAGTGAAGAGGGAGGATTTCAGCTCTGGGCTTTGATAAATTAGACTGTGCTGGGTGAAAGCATATGTTTTCAATGGCCAGCACTCCCAATGGCCTAAATGGTATATTTACTCAATTTGCAGAGCTGGTGAGAACATAGCAAGATATATTACATTTGCTGTTAATGCTTGAAACGGTTATTTCAGTACGGGGAAGACCAGTGCTGAGATGGGTAAGGTTACGACGAGTTTAAAACTTTGGTAGGAAAAAAAAAAGATATCTTAAAGCTTAACAGACAATTTATTTCAAATTTTAAACAACTCCAAATGACAATGACACTTCTCCAATCATTCAATCAGAGCAAAGGGTTCATGAGGGTAGAGTACTGTAATGAAATACGGCTGTTGCATTCTGGGAAGTTCTGTTGGATTCTGGGAAGTTGCTGCCTTTCCTCTCTTTGTGGGACTTTTTCAAGACTAGACTTTTTGGCAAGCAGCCCTAAAAAAAAACATCTGGTGTCACACTACTTTATAAGGGGTTTCATGAGGCTGTGTGGACCAATCATAAAGCGGCTTGATGTTGGAGGCGGACCCAGAGGGAGCAGGTGAGAATGGACGCCGTCACTCGTCTCCGTGGACTTAAGGTATTACGGACACTGACCGAGTTAAGCTTCTTCACTGAGGCATTAACAGAAAGGGAAACGTTTCAGACAGTCATTCATGCATCGGCCGTGTCTCATTTGGGAAAACACATATTTGCATTACTTTTCAAAACATTTTCAATTTCAATTTCGACTGTCATTTTCGTTTTCAATTCAAATCATCATCATTATCAATACATGCTGTGTTGAAATGAAAATGTGGGTTGTGTCAGACCGGGTACAGATGTATTGAAAATGACGCATCCTTTTTAGGAGTGCGCCAGGCTGCAGCATGTCCACAATGTTTCCCCCGGGGCTTAGGTTTTTAATGAATGGATCTCTTGATAGGCATGTGGTTGATTTCAATGAGGCGCGCTGATGACGCTTAAAAGCCATTTCAGAGAAACTGAGAGACAAATTGTGGAAACATTTTTTTATCCAAGTGACAGAAAGGCTTTACAGAACTTCAATCATTAGGTCTAAAGACAGAAAAAAGCAAAAAAGGGCAAAACAGAAATGTCTGCTCACTGTTTATTATTATATTTCGTTTTGTTTCTTTGTTTTTTGTTGCAGAATCACTCTGTACATCCTCATAACTGTGTGGTCAGCTGGTGCATTTAAACGATCAGCTGGTCGGGTCACAGCAGCCCATATTAATACACACACTGCTGCATGATTATGGCTAAAATGATACGGCTGATTATTGGCTAGATACTGCACTCATTATTATCTAAATGATGTGACTGATAAACTCTGAATATTTCTGATGACAGCAGGCTGTGTAAGTGAGATGAAATGCTTCAATATGCCAATAATCTATGGTTATTAATTGTTTACACTATCATTGCTCAAGGATATGAGATTATACACAATTGTGCATAGCTGTGCATTTAACACAGAATGATCACATGGAGCAATTTTGAGTCAGCAATGATTGTTTGTGCTGGATATGCTACACATGTGAGCTTATGAGAGAGAGAGAGAGAGAGAGAGAGAGAGAGAGAGAGAGAGAGTAAAAGCTGTTGGTGGTACTGCAAGCCCAGATTGAGGGCCAGATGGCTCCACCAGCCAACTCTACTGAGTGCCACTCACTCGTATGGGAGGGAGGAGGGGGAGGGGTGTGTTTGTGTGTGTGTGTGTGTGTGTGTGTGATGGAAGAAAAGGAGCTGGCAGTGGGGGACTGAGCAAGAGCAACTGATTAAGCATCAAATCTGTTTCTAATCTCGTGGCGGGAGAGTGGTTGATGTGTATTCGGGCCAGAGAATGAGATGAGTCTCTTCCATGGCACCCACACACAATTCTGCCACCAAGAAAAACAGCAGGAAGAAGCACACATATAAACACACTCAGAGCTCTGAGTGGCTGGTAATAACAGAGTCAGGGTCCAAGGTTAGGGGTTAGAGGTCAGAGGTTATTAGTGAGTAGTGCAAGACAAGACACTTTGCTCTAATGGAGACGTGGAGAGGTGAAGCCATTGGCGGGTGTTTCTGAGCCTGCAGTCTCTGCAGACAGCGATTTTATCTCACAAACCTATTCCTGCTACTGCTACAGCAACTGATGCATGTCATAAATCTGCAACAGGCTCGAAGCACAAATGCGTTTTTTATATTAAGCTTAATTTTATTCATAGTATTCAGAGTATCATAGTAAAGAGCTTCCAGCCTTTAACACGATTGGTTGTCTAGCCAAGAAAAGGGGTAGTGACAGCAGGAGATTCGAAGGCAGAGAGAGTGGAGAAACCCCGAGGGACAAGAGCAATCGAGCAGGTTGTTCAGGTTGAAAACGGCCTTCAGAGTCGGTGCTGACCGGCCAGCAGACAGCGGTAAGAGGTGAGGGGGCAGGGAGTCGTGATTCAACAGCTAGCCAGGGGAAAATATAAGGAGAGACAGAGAAGCCGCAGGGACTGAGCTTTAGCCAGAGCTCGCTGCTGTCTTATTTTAGCAGCGTGTCAGTCTAAATTGTTGAAGACAAGGCGAGTATGTGGACAACAGTGCGGGTGACATCATGACGGATGTAAAGTTGAGTGCAGGACAGCTTGGCAGATGGACAGGCCACAGACAACTTTAAGCTAGCAGCCATCGAGCCATGCCCACAATCTAGTGTCTCCTCTATATAGATACTACCGCTTTAATCCTTTTAGGGGAGCCCAGATCAACTGCTAAACTGAGCAAACCTTACTCAGCCAATCCCATTGACAGGAATATTCCCACATGGTGTCAAGAACAGTGACAGAACTGTCTCTCTCTCTCTCTCTCCTTGCTCTGCTGTCTTAAGCCATCACTTCTGTGCTCAGTCTGAATTGGCTGCAACAGAGGCCTAAGTAGGTGGTGAGTTTGCTACCAGGACATATTTCTATAGTGAGAGCGGTCTGCTCTTAGCTGGCTCTTTCCCCATGTAAACTGGCAAGTCTCTCCTTTGTTCTCTCTTCCTCTCAGTTTTCTTTCTCTTGTCCCTCTGTCTCGCTCCGCCTGCCAAGCGGGCATCACGGGGGAGCCGCGGAGCTGCAGGTCGTGCCACATTTTGGGAGAATCCAAGCCACATTCACCACAGGGGGGACAGGAAGACTAAACCATAACACTGGGGGTGAGATCTGGGGGAGAAAAGAGGACTATGTTACATGCCAATCCTCGCTAAGTCTACGGGAGTATCCCAGAGTATTTTCCTGTGGTGTGGATGTGCCGTGACCTCGGCCCACGGAGCGCGCCCTGCAAATATTAAACCGACAGGCCAGCGCTGAGAATGAGGCGACGTCAGCCCCTGTAATGTGAGACCTTAACAGTTTGGGGGGGAGAGGTGAAGAGGGGAGAGGGGAAGGAGGGACTGGTACTACGGTATCCAGGTAACGCGTGTAAACACTGTCAAAGCAAGACTCAACACAGGGCGAATCAAAGCATGGGACTGTATAATGATATGCTGACAAAGACCAGCTATTGTGCCCTTTGAACAACAAAAGGGATGAAATTACTCATTTGGTCCGTGTGCATGCAGTTGTGCAAATGTGTGTGTGTACATGTGTGTGTGCTGTTCTTCTTGTTCTGCCTATCCTGCAAGAAATAAGATAAACTTTACACCTGCTGACAGATCCACAGCAGCAAGGCCTGACACTTTACTGATGATCTTTTCTCAATCTTAGCTTTCTTTCTTTCTTTCTTTTGCTATTTTTCCTCCTCTTCTTTATATTAGACGGGGCGCTACACAAACTGGCTGTGGTGCTTCAGTGAGGTTTCAACGCCAACTGGCCAATCAGATTGGAGATTCGACACACATTTGGTCTAATGGCCCACACAGGCCAATGGTATTTTGCACTCCGTTAACTCAAGATTACAGTCACTAAATCCATCTGAGCAGAAAAATTAAAAACAGGTGATTTCAGGTCTTACTAAATTAAGATGTACTCCTTCTTCTGTCCTTCGATTCAAAGAAAAAAAAAAGAAACAATCAGCATTGCACGTCTTGCATTGACGCTGTCCAAAAGCACACAGTGCTCTTTTCAAAACACTCGGAGCATGCAGCGCGACGATGGAAAATATTACCTAGTAAAACGCTGGAAAAGTGAGGGCCTTAGAAATGCATGCGCTGAGTACGGCCGGGCCAGTTATGCGCAAGCTGTCCAGCTCAGGTCTCTGAGGAGGGTGACGCAATACAGGAGGGGAGGGGAGGCTGAGGAGGGAGGAGATGGGGGCACAAATATGTTGACTATTACGAGCCTGGGCCCCCTCCTCCCGCACGTCCGCGGCGGTCCCACCCAACGCTGAGGCCCATCTGGAGTGCCTCGTGACCCAGCTGATTAAAAGCAGTTGGGGCCTTCGGTGAGATACGGGCAGTGGAATGTTGTGACTGTGGAAAGGCCCAGAATAAGTGTGTCTACGAGGTGTGTGTGCGCTGCAGTGAATTTCTAGGATGTGATACTCTGCGTGTGTGTGCATGCCGGTGTGTGCGTGTGTGTGTCGGATCACGTGTGTGCATGCAGCCACATGTCCATTAGAGCCAGTCGTCAGTGATCAATCAAACGCGAGAAGACAAAGGCCTGAGCTCAGCTGATGGATGCCCCCATGGGGACTGGAGAGACGGCTGGATGGGTGCATCTCTGCACCTGAATCACAGCTCTGTATCCCACTGCTCCCTGACCCCATTAGCCCCTACACACACACACACACACACACACACACATACACAGAGCCATCAACCTGTACATAACCACAACCAGTAGAAACTAAACGTCTCTTCCACTTACGCTAAAATGTTTATTTCTGGCTCCGTTTCTCTGTCTTCCGTCTGTCTCTCTTTTTCCAACAACCCATCTGCACTCCATCCACCCCAAACCTGGCAACCTGGCTCTCTGCAGGCGTGCCCTCCAAACCAGAAGGTATTTACTAGGCGCACCCGTCGAGTGGCATCACCCACGTCCATCAGAGGTCCAAATGGGAACCAGGCTGTGAGCCTCGACGCCGCTGATGGAGCATGACACAAGAGCCCAGGGTTGATCTTTACGGCTCACATCCCAATAGGGGATCCTCTGTGCGGTTAATGTTTAGCTTAACATGTGTTTTACTGCTTAATTGAATAATGAAGCAATGAGAGAGGGAGAAAAACCACATGACCGAGGGCCACACCACAAGGCTGCCAAAGGAGGATTGTGTGGTAAAAGCCGAATTCTTTGGTTTGGAAGCAGTGTTTTTATAAGCGCTGTGGCTGTCTGTCTGTCAACGAAACTTTCATCATCTTTTATAGAGGTCAAAAAATTAATTCTGGAAAAAATAACAATAAAATAAAATAAAATAATGAATAAAAATGCCCCACCCCACTCAATCCATCACAGTGATCAGTAACAATGGCAGCTGTGTCAGGTGTAGCACCATGTTATGTAATTGAATCCACGCACCATAATTTAGTTTAGGTAATAAAAGCCAATTCAAGCCATGTTAACTGGCGCTTTCGCTAATGGAGCCTTTTCTCAGTCCATCTGGCCGCCTGTTTGCATCCTGTAAGCATCAGGACGTTTGGCCGCTCTGCTCGCCTGCATCGTTTTTCCTCCCTTGTGTACACTTTTTCTTTGGACCGCATATGACTATGGGTACAGCAGAGCCGCAAGGTATGCTTACAAAAAAAAAAAAAAAATCCAAGTATTGATGAAGTTCATGTGTTTTGTTCCTTTTCACAAGCTCACACAAACTGAAACACTCACAAACAGAGAAGTCTTTCTGACGCATTTATTTCCAGTTATGGAAACACTTCTCACACATAAAGGGGCTGTAAATTATAGCCAATTTGTCTCTGTGCTGTTTAGAGGCGAGGCTGAGGAGGGGTTGAATATGAAACAGCATGGACGGGAAGCGCTGACGAGGCTACAGGCCTGTCACCCTACCTCAGCTGACCCTCCACAGGAAGCAAAATGTCAAATACTGCGCTCACACAGCAAACAAAAAAAAATTCAAAAGAGGAACTGTCCAGGCCTGCAAACACATTTTCCACTCGCTGGATTATTTAACGATGACAGAGGCCTTCCTGTAACAGAAATGGCACGGGGTTTGAAACTACCTGCGCACGCTCGTTTCACTTTGCTCTGAGCACACACGTCTAAAATCTGAGCCAGGCGAGTAATAATATCACACAAAAACACAGTTGTGCATAATGCAAACATAGGTCGGCGTGAAGTCGGGGGGTGGGGGGCGTGGAGGTCCATATGCAGAAACAAAACAACATAGAGAGGAGCCATTTGGCAGCCGGGTCAGTGACTGTGAGTGCGGACATGGAGCAGAACTGAACACAGCAGGTCTGCAGGCCCTGATGACCACACCCCGACCCAGCTGGAAGGAATAAAAACCTCCCGCTCTTCCTGTCTTCCTCTCTCTCTCTCTCTCTCTCTCTCTCCGTCCCATGTCCCTCGTTGTTGCCCCTTTTCACTGCTTAACTGTACTTCACAGCAATTCAAGCCCTCCTCCTTGACTTTAACACCTCTCTCTTCTGTCTCTCCCTCTCTTTCCATCTCTCTCTCTCTCTCCCCCCTTTGTCTGCCTGAATCACGCTGCTATTTCTGCGTCCTTGGGGCCCAAACACCGAAGAGGGAGGGTCCGCTGCATTCTCCATCACCACAGTAAACACTCAGTCAACTAGTGAGCCATTCTCTCTGGCATGCATGCACTGGCCCCTTTAAAAAAATAAAAAGCCAAAGGAAAACAACAAGAGAGCAGACAGGGAGAAACAGATGGATGTCATTTGGTTTATAAAGACAGACAATGGGAATGGGAACAGATTCCTGGGGCAGATGGAGAGGTGTGTGTACCTAGAAACTAAAATTGAGAATTTGGCGCCGTCTTCCAGTGACCTCTCATCTGACACTGTCACGTTGGTTTTGCTTGCAATTCATCACTGATGATTAGCAAATCGGGGGTGAGCGTATCTCTGTCACGTTGTCGGAGGACTATAGGTGTGGAAACGCTCTGAATGCTAATGCGGTGTCGTCTCATCAGCGCCGGGACAAAGCCGCACGCGCGCGCTGACTGATACAGAGCAGAGGGCATCATGATCGCCATCGGCATCTCTCGCTCTGCCTCGTTTCGCTTTGTGTCCCGGCCAATCATGTGATCTGGCACTGAGCAGACAGCCAATTAACGCCTCCTTTACTGGGACGCCTTAAGGCTGTGTGAGGAAAACAGGAAAATATGCCTGGCTGCCACCTCCTCCTACTTTTTTTACGCCTCTCACCAGTTTAATAGAGAGAGGAGAAAGGACAGGAGAAGGACGGCGTTTCAGACAGCTCAGAGATCACATTTCATAAATCAAAATCTTAGGTAGGATCATGCTTCCGTATCAGCTAAGGGAGGATGTGTAGGACACCTTTTGTCCTGGTCATACCAGAATACAGACCAGGTGACCGACACACACCAGTGATCTGCAGATTGTCTTCCAGCGCCCTGTCGGGGGGGATGTTCATTTCCCCCACCCACCGACCTTCTTGCATGACGCAACTGCGCTCAGTAGGTGAGAGACATTGGATGCGCCGCGTGCCAGGGTGGCCGTTCTGGCATTCAAAAGCCGAGAAGACAAACACACACGCACATACACATGCAAAATCGCCATAGCAACCTTCTCCTCTTCCAGCATGCCAGTGATACTTGCAACCATACACTCATTTCTAAAGAGGTTTGGGAGGCTGATTTGTAAACACTGTTATACAGGGGGGAAAAAAACACCTTCCAACCAACACACACAAACACACACACTATCATATCCTTGCGCACACGTACGGCTCCACCCACGAGCGAGGCTCCTCCCAGCCCTGTCTGCATTGCACCAAAGAGAGCTGCATCTTTTCGAGGGGCTTTTTCATCATCCGGGCAGGAAGACTCAGCAGCATCCAGCTACTTCTTATTCACCACCTGCCATCTTCCCCGCTCCCTTTCTCTCTCTCTTACAACGCTTTCAGCACAGTGCAGATTTTTTTTCCACTCAGCAGTATTGTGGCACGGGGAGAGTAGCCCACTTGGAAGATAAGAATACGTCTTTATACCCCTCCTTTAAAGCCATCCATCTCTGGGTTAGTACTGGAGGTTCAGCTATATTCAAAGAAAAAGGTATCGCTTGGTTTTGCTGAGCTAAGCCCTTGGAGACCAGCATTGTCATCTCGGCTTGTTTCCATCAGACCTGCTATACAGGCTGCCTATGAGTGTGTGTTGACTGCAGCGCTTTGCAGATTTGAAGGACTGTGTGTGTGTGTGTGTGAGCGTATCAGAGCAGGAGGGGAGGGTGTAGTAAGCTGCATGAGGTGAATCAGCATTCTGTTCACGCGCTCCTTTTCACTACAAACACAGCTGAGCTGCTGAGGACTACAGTGTGGCTCAAATTTATTGTCACAGGGCGCAGGCAGACACGAACTGGAGCTGCAGTCAACAAAAAACCCACAACCTGCAGGAGACCGAGCATATAAAATGACAATGACACTGCAATAGTAGCCCCAGGGAGTATATCTTAGATTTCCTGGTGTTGGTTTATTAAATGTGACCTATTTTTGTAGGCTAGTACAAAATACAAACTTATACATAAAGGGCATTATACCTTTTTTTTGGCCATTTCAGGCATTTTTTTTGTTGTTTGTATACCAGTCCCCTCCAGTCTTCATGTCATTTCAGTTTTAAATTTACTTGTGTTTCCATTTGACATCTTGATTTGGTATTTGTTTTTATAATCCCCCTGGGCTTTGTCTGTCTCACCCCTAAGGTTTATGTTTCTTGTTTCTATGTTCAGCTTTTTTAATCATTTCCTAACTAAACGGAGACCTAGGCCCGCCGTGAGCACCGACTTCTCCCTGAAACAAAAGCCTGTCAAAACACCTGAACCTCAGAATACTTCAGAGGATCAGGGATCTCTCACTAATCTGTGTTGCAGAGTTTAAAAACAGCATCCTGCCTGTAAACATTAACCTGTCTCAGTGGGAGGTATCACTTCATAGTTTCATGCCTGGGTACCTCCTAACTCACCGAGACGACACATTTTCAACACTGCATCAAAGCTCCCCACTGAAGCAAGAGGGGGGGGTTTGATGCAGTAAGACCTGGTTTCCAGCCCTTCAATCGCCACCATGTAAAATAAGTCTCAAGACAGCCAATTCCTTAAACTGATTGATTTTGTGCCCAAGAGCAACGTGCAGGGAGTGGGAGGTTTGACCATCAAGGTTTAGCACTCTGTGTGTGAAGGCAAGAGTCGTGAACAGCAATCAGACAGATGAGCTGCTCTATGATTATTGATGTGCTCAAATTGCAAAACACAGCCTAACATTTCAACATAGAACAATGTCCGTGACTGCAGCCACTGGGATGAAGCAGAGAGAACAGACTGAACCCGCTATTTTTTGCATTAGAGTGAAAAATGCTTCCCTCAGGAAATATCTGCCACATAGGCACATGTGCTGGCTCGAAGCTAAAAAAAAAAAAAAAAAAAAAAGTTGCGATGTCTGCTTGGGACTGATTTGGAAGTTTTATGACTCTCCTTCCCTCCCCTTTTCCCGCCTCGCTCACTTCCCCTAGGCTGCTTTCATATGCTAATGGATAGGCAATTGTACGGGCCAGCAGCCTGGAATTCCTCTCCACAAAGGAGGAATGGAGATGGAAAGAGAGGGGAGAGAGAGAGACGGGACGACACTGGGTCGATGCACATCAGAGGCCCGAGTCGCTGCCCAAAGAGGGGCGAGCGACCAGACGTTGGCTGTTCTGGTGTGTAAACCAACATGCAGAGGGTAAGTGGCCCCAGGGTGGCTCTCTGTTCTACACTAGTGAAAACAATAGGACTTTCATCATCTCATCGTCAAGCAAAAACTCTACTATTATATCATTTTCACTCCCTTTGCTGCTCTCTACCCTCTTGTCATTGTCTCCTGGGCCTCCAGCAATGAAGGGCACAGCACGGCCCCCCCTGCTGCGAAGGGTGCGGCCCATAGCTAAAGGGTTGCCAGTTGGGGCAGCCAGTATGAAGATACCACTGAGGATACCCACCCCCACTATTTAAAGCTCAGGGCCAGAGGCATCCAGACAAAGAGAGAGGACCC
>OMLF01048285.1:0-16135 GCA_900302615.1 Holocentrus rufus | reverse complement strand
AAATGGCGGCGGCCACGAAGTCCGCGAAAGGTAGCTAGCTGCCCATTGCTAGCTCCACCAGCACGCCTGGATGTTGACAGAGTTAGCGGTACGCAGCCAGTCACCTCGGCCCTAGCCTTGATATACTTCAAAACGGGTGCGCACGCGGACAGCTGCGGACGAGCTCGCGGACAGCGGACTCTGTTATACTAGAATTTGGCTGACGCGAGGGGCCGCGTCCCATTACCACAATGAAGCACAAAGCCCTTACTATGTCCTTAGTTTTCCTCTCATCCACGCACAGAACACCTTAATTTTTAAGGGTCGAGTTAAATTAAGGGGCCCCGTTTCTAGTGAGTGTTTAATGAAGTTTGAGTAGCTTTCAGTCTGCCTCACAGATACTTTCACTTTTACCTGCACGCCTCCACGTCTCTCCCCGCTGCCTGGGCGATTTCTCTCCACGAATTTGCACACATTGGATTGTCTCTATTCCTCAGAGATGAACTGTGAGTACAGGCGGACCTCCTGGAACATGCGCAGGCCCGAGCCGCTATGGAGGAGGGAGAGTAGACGAGGCCGAGGAAGAGCGAGCAAGGTGCATCGTCATCCCCTTATTCGTCCCACCTGAGCTGGAAAGAGCATCCCTCCCAACCCAGGTGGGGCGCCTCTCATGGCTGCCAGCGCTAACGTCTGAAGCAACCTGTGTAACAGTGTAGTGCTAGGACTGCTCTTTAAGTTGAGGTAAGATGTGGGGCGACGCCCTTTATTATACACAACAGATTGGACTCTCCGACCAGAGACAGAAGTGCGGACAGGCCCGAAACACCCGCCTCGGCTCGGCTCACGACGGGGTGATGGAACCAGGTGAGCTGGAGCAGCGAGGCTAGCGCTAGTGAAGGTGGCAGACCTGTCGTGGGACCTCTCCGGTGGATAGCGGAGATGATGCTGCCCCGGCTGCTGGTGCTGCTGTCGAGGAGCTGGTTGACGGCGAAGATGGGAGCCCCACTGCTCATTCGCCTTCCGGGCAGATTCCATGCGGTCAATCATGGTCTGGATGTCGGGGCGAAAGATTGGGACATGCGGAGGAGGGCGGCGGCAGTCGTCTGGACCTCGGAAATCTCCGCGTCAATCCCTTGTCCCAATCCTCCACGGAGCAGAAGGGACCATAGACGACGGCCGGAGGCTTGGCGGTCAGGAGACGCTCCCATTCACGTTGCACATCATGGAGAATGAGCACCTACCATAAGGCTGGGCACGGAGACCGATGGTGAAGTCGTCGCTGATGCCGACAGGAGGAGCTACGGGAGGCAGAGGAGTATCCATCCTCGCGGCAGCCGAGGCGAAGAGATCCGGGAGGTCGTCTAGAGGGTGCCGCTGAGTGACCGGGTGCTCGGACTCTGGTTCCGCTTCGCAGTTAAGCGCCGCCGGATCCTTCTCCTCGTACACCCGGCGGTCGTCTTCGTCGTCGTACTCATCCCAAGACTTGGAACGGAACGGACCTCCGCACCCACCTGCGCCGGCACCTGGTCGGCGAAAATTCGTAAATCTAATATCTTCTCAAGTGACTGAGTGAAAAAGGGAGACGAGCAACAGAGACACAGGGGTTTTATAGGGGGTGGGTTGTGTGTGGATCCTACCTCCTGATTGGGCGGTGAGTAGATAGCATTTTTTTCTCAGATGCCGAGGCCTCGCTGGGGTAAACCAATAGCGCGCACGATATGGTGTGTGAGGCTGAGGAGAACATGTGGCCAAAATAAACAAACAAATAAATAAATAAATAAAATAACTGAAGTAAAAATAAGTATCCTGTTGTTTGTGGGTTTTTATCTGGAATTCATGTCAGTATTACTGTTTATTTGAATGTTTGACTATTTTGTGTAGCCTATATCCTGACATGCAAAACACTGGATTCATAATAGCCTACTGATCACTCAGTTTTAACACAAAATATATAGAATTGCTTTGAGGGTTTGGCTGCATTTTTTCCATTAAATTAACTGGTCAGACAATAGTGTGTTGCAGTTGCATTAAGGTTTTGGGAAAAACGTGAACTCAGTGTCTTCCTCACTTAAACTGCAACAGATTATAAAAGCACATACTTAATGATGTTTATAATGCAGAGTAAAACAATGTGTAAAATAAGGCTGAAAGGGGACAAGGCAATGTTTACATGTTTCAGACAACAGACATGATTGTAATGGAGATACTGGTTGTCGGTGCCCGGAGAGAAGAGGCTGGAGACTGGTATGTCTTATGTGAAGGTTTAATGAGAAGACTTGATCAAGGAGGCACAGGAACACAGAGGAGGTTCAGGCTATGTCTCAATTTGCACAGGCAGGGAGCAGTGTTAAAACAGTCTGTCTAGCTTATCAGTCAGAGGAGGGTCAGGGATGGCCTTGGTGTCGGTTAGGGAAAAGTACCAAGTGTCGAGTTATCTAAGTTTAAAGGTGTTAGTCGCCATCATACCAAGGGGCCCGATGTATACTTAGATAAGGTTTAACAAGGTTTCAGGGGAGCAGAGAGAACATATTAACGTATACAAGGTTGGAGATTTTCCATAACAATGCTAATAATTAGTTGTTTATGAATGCATCCTCTAAATAATGATTCATGGTGAAGACAAACAGAAATGTTACAGCCCATGACATGAAAATCACACTCCATCCAGCGGACAAAAGCTGGCAATCCTGGTATATATTGTAGTTAAATTAAATGTACAACACTTGAACCATGTTTTCTCTCATTGTCTAGTCAGTGAAGTCACGTTTCTCAGTAGCAGGGGAGCACTCTAAGTGTCCGGATTGGGTCAAGGATATTGAGGAGATTGGGTCACCCTGCCTGCACGCTTTTGTTCGAGACTGAAACATTTGTAGGAGAGGGAAAAAAAACACCTGTTCCTGGGCCAAATGAATGGTGGTGGTTTTAATACTTCGTATTAATACCGCTATAGCAATGACTCAAACAAAATTCAGTAATCTGATGCAGGAATAGATTTATTGCAAACTTCGTCAGAAAACAATAAACCAAGTTGGTCCATGGAGCAACTGAAATAAAATCAGTGAGCACTTTCTTATATGGATTCTAAAACTCCACCTGCTGTGGAGCTTCTGAAGCCCCTCCTGTAGATCTATTTTTTCATTTCATTTCGTTTCAATACAGTTTGCTTTCCTTAAATAACTTGTCTCTCATGACATCAAGGAACAACTCCAGAAAGCGAAACTTCTTATCACACCCCGACCTCCCACCCCCTTTATTTTTAAATTTGCAAACAGGCTCAATACGTATACAATGACATTACATAGGCAAAGAGCACACTCCCTCAGCTGCAGTCTCCATTCAATTAAAGTAGCAGATATCATTCCGGTTCAAACTAGTTTCACTACTGGGTGTGCTGAGAGCTCTCCCATAATCAGACTCCCCATTCAATCAAAGTCATCATCCTACAACTGCGTCAACTCACACAGATGTTTTCCACACAATGTTTTCCATTACAGTTACACATCATGATGACTGTTGGATGGTTAAACTGATTTCCCACACCTTGCAAGACTATTAACATACAAATACAATATTTTGATAATGTAACATGAAAATACCACAGAGTTACAGTCAGTTTTGTTAATTATTATTGGTTGAATTGCTGTACAAGGTGCTTGGAGAAAACTGATTGTCATTTTATGTTTTCATAGAGTTGCAATAATTTGGTAAAGGCTAAGATGAACAAGAGCTGTATGTGTTGAGTGATCCTGCTGACATGAGGGTGAGTAGGTAATTACTGACAATTTTGGGTTAACTTTAATATTAGTCTACAACCTGCCCATTTCAAGGATTTGAATAATGAGAAACGTTCATGCACTTTATCTTTGTGAAAAGTCACTATATATAATGCTAAAATAAATGTCATATTGCACTGGAAGAATAGAGTAAACAAGGCTATACATGCATTGCCTATCCTAATGATACCATAAAAGATTAGTAATAGCCTACCATAAAGATCGATATGTGAATCCCATGGAATTTCAAAGGAATATTAAAATAGTTTCGCTTTATATTACATTTGGCTGTCACATAAGAGTATGCAACATATGCATAAACTAATCGTCTATTTAAATAGTGACATGCAAAAAAAAAAAAAAATGGTGAAACTATTATCACCCGCTTCTGAGTCATCATCTCAACCAGCCCTATTTATGACCCAGTTTTGACTTTATCCCCCGAGCTTCATGCTTTTACACGTTTAAGTTTCGTTTCTCTGGTTTAAATGGCTGCGTGGGTGCGCTCGGTGTAAACTCCGTGCCCGCCCGGCTTTGTGCCTTAGCTCTGTTTTGTAATGAACAGGAATGAGACCGCCCAGCCAGAATGCCCAGGCATTGAAAACGATCACTATCTTGTCGGCTTCCTCAAAATTGTACACAGCGCCCGGTGGTGGATGAAGTATAACCAAATACCAGCGACTCGGGAGGACGTTTTCCTTATTTCATAAACTTACATAGTAATTATATCCTTGATTATTATTATTAATATGAGTCTAATGTCACGCTGCCAGGTTGGACTTGACTTCTTTGAGTTTTTGAAAGAGACAGATCGAGCATCTATTACAGACAGATCTGAACTTAAAGTCATCTATGACACTGAGTTCAGGAACAGGTCAGTTCTTCTTTGTTCTTTTTGATCTTCTTTGGGAAATCTTACAACAGCTTTTTCTTATGATGTACATTTTTACGAATATTTCAGGAATGCAGGACTCAAAGATCCAAACTTTGGTCGAGTCCTTTATGCTCTGAGAAATTCTTATAACATATCAGTCTACCCAGGGAAAGTCCGCTTCAATGCCAAGGTGAGAACAAACTTTTCTGCTACAAATTGGTTCACCTAAGAATTTCATTACTTTATATGTATTATGTCTTCCTCTAAATTCACTGTTTTCCATGGATGAATGACACTTCCATCAGGGATTCCCCAACATTCTGTGTCTGTCTTTCACAGCAATTTTTGACAAACAAAAAATTAACACCGATCTCCATTTTGGACAGTGACAACAATTATAATATTCAATTATAAAGATTCTAAACAGGGGTGTAACAGTTCTGAAACTGAGACCGAAACATCCGTGTTCTCCAGCTCTGTCTTGAGAACAAATGCAGGTTTTGTTTATTTCCACTGAAATCTGATTTTGAGCTTCCTTGTTTAAAGCAGTTGTCTAATTGACCAATAAGTGGTGTTGCAGCTTGCAAATGAAGACTTTAAAACATTCTCTTTTTGTTTGAGCCTTGTTTGAGCTACTGTCTGTTATGGAAAATCTCCCACCTTGTTGTTTTTCCCTGATCATTGAAACCTAATATAAGTATGCATTGGGCCCTTTGGTATAATATGGTGGCTAACACCTATACAAACTAGGATAACTCGCCACTTGGTACTTTTCCCAAACTCAACACAAGGCCATCCCTGACCCTCCTCTGACTGATAAGCCAGGTAGACAATATAAACCCTGTTCTCTGCTAGTGCCACTTCAGACATAGCCGGAACCTCCTCTGTGTTCCTGCGTCTCCTTGTACAAGCCTCCTCATTAAACTTCCACGTAAGACATACCAGTCTCCAGCCTCTGCTCTCTGAGCACCGAAAACCAGTTTCTCCATTACACTGTCATTACATGTTTTGCACGTGCTGAAACGTTATCCCCATATAATAGCAGCTTTAGCTGTCACAGACTGAAGTTTTTTTCTTTAAAGGGAATGTTGAGGAGCATCCTGATCTATTGTTTTTAATTAAACCTCCTCTTAAGACATTCAAGGTTTCAGGCCAGGGTTTTTGTGTCTGAGGTGGCTTTATTTTCTTTTCTCTTTTTTAGTAATCCAAGTGTAGAGCAGCTGGGTGTGTTCCTTTGAAAATTGATGCTGTCAATTACACAATTACACACAGTAGAAGTAAAAAATACATTAGAAATGTTTAAAATGGCCTGTAGAATATCATCATTGTTAGGTCAAAACCTGGTAAAGTCATTTTTTGTGATTTTAAGGTTTTAAGGATGCACTCAGAAAACTCTGTCACCCCTTTCAGAACCCACTATATGATCAGAAAATTCAATCAATGCAGTACAATATTGCTTTATTCATTCCTGAAAAGTTGCCATTTTGTTCATTTCGTGAGCTTACACCCAACAACACCCATAACCCAATGACTTGCACAAGCTTTGCTTACACAGACTAAGACAAGGGTGGTGCCACTTTCTCAGAAACGAAAGGAAAAGAAACCGCACCTCTTTATGTCCTGAGCGAGGTCTTTATTATTGAGGACAGACCAGCAGGACAGGCCTCTAACATTCCCAAACCTCTCACTGAAATGAAACAGCATTTTTTAACCAACACACAATAAAAGGAGCATTTGGGGTGATAGGAATACTGGCCTTGTCTGTGCCCCTGTCGTGTATATTTTTGTGGTAATCTGGACAAGCAAGTGGACTTAGCAGTGGGATGTCAGTCTGAGTTTCAGATGTGATAACCCATGAAAATTGATCCTCCCCTCAGGTTAAAGCTATGTATCAGGACCAGTGGCACACGCGCCGGGGCCAGCAGCCAGGGCCTGTCCAGGATGGCAGGTTTGGTCCCGGGCCAGTGCAGGACCCCGCTCCCCCCGGTGGTGCAGCGGGGGGGGTCCGAGGCCGAAGGCAACTGGCCAGTCTCCTCATGAACCGACTGAAGGTTGAAAAGTAAGAGGACCCAGTTATGAGAGTCCGCTTGTGATTACCTGTTTTCATTATCCCGCTCTGCAAGAGCCTTTGTTTGTGTGTGACTACAAGACTAAATATTGTGCAGGTTATCTGCTCTTCTCCTCTTGAAATTAACATTTTTGGTTCAGATGAGATTCTTGTTTTTCACTTGTTTTTCATTCTGTAGCCCTCTCAGTATTGCAGGATATCCACAGTTTGCATCTTCAAGAGTTCACTGTCTAGATTTAGAATAAGTGCCAAAGTGATATTTTGAGATTTTGCATTTTACTCTGTCGTTTTTCTTTTCGTCTTTTACATTATTGACAACATGTTTCCAAATCAGCTACCCTTAAATATCTTTTTGATATTGTAAACATCCTTTGTTGCTGCAGTTAGCATAGCTCATCGGTTTGAATTAAGAGAGTAAAATGTCCAAAATGCTATTTTTGGGTAGTTGTGGTGTTCGCAGGTTTACATGCAGCATCTTGAAATTCAGCATCTTGCTCAAGAGCACTTCAGCATGCAGATGCTTCCCCACAGGCTGGCCTGAAATTGGATATTCTGGTTTAAGGGTGATGTTCCTCCTCACCACACCACCCTGCTTCCCCTAAAATAGAATAACTCCTGCTCTCCTGCACCCCCAGGGCTCATTTCATCTCTGATAAAAATGGTATCAGTATCACCTCGAGCTGCGGGTTTGAAGACGGGAGAGCTTGCTTGTCTGTGGCAGACACAGAAGAGGTATTTATGATGTGACTGTTTTCTCTGAATGCTGTCCACTGGAACAGATAAAGATATTCTCTTGGTTTCATATTCAGTTACACTGATTACTGCTATTCCTAACAGCAAACAGTTTACCTGTATGTGAAGAACACTGGAACAAAGCCGGTGTATTTTACCCACTACACCCCTCTGCACTGGCTCAAATACTTCACACTGGAAGATCAACACAAAGTGACCCCAGCCAAGCCTCTTGCACTAGAACCAGGTTAGACACACACACCCTCAGATGAGATTTCCCACTCATTGCATGTCTTAAGCTGCTCAACTGAACATAAACAAGCATTCAACAAGATGTGTAACTACACCTACAACTAGTATTTAATCTTTATCATTCAGTCTTGACATCGCAGATGAAAAAAGATCTTCTAGACTTGGGGCTTATGGGTACAGCAGACCACCACTGCAAACATTATTATTTGCATTATGCACATTGTTTCCGCAGGTGCTACCTATGAAGTCCTGGTTCACTTCCGATCCAGCTTGGTCGGTTACTATCCAGCTACACTGGCCTTTGAGTTCAAACCAGACCTGTGTTCCTCCACTCCCTTCCACATTGTGCGCTTTATTGAGGCTAAATGTGTTACCTCCCTGGGAATGGAGCTGGCTCCCCAAACCCCCTACAAACCTCGGTCCATTTCTGCCCAGACTCCTGAACCTTCCTGCGCTATTGTGGAAGGGCAGAAACCTGAAGGGTATGATAATACACTCCATATACCATGGAATAGAAATGAGTTTGAAATGTAAAACTAGTGCTGTGATGATGCATCCAACCTTTCCCGTTTTGTCTCTTTTAACCAGCCTGTCAGTGATGCGCCTTAAAATGGAGGTTCCGCTGAAGCAGTATCGGACACCACCATATATGAACCAGCTCATCAAGGCACTGAAGCAGTCTGCCTCTTTTGCCAGTGAAAAGTAAATTGTCTATCATCTGCACACACTAACTCTCCATAAATTAGGGTCTTTTTTCATAAATCACTTACTTTATCAAAATGTACGGGACTTACTGTGAGACGAATGAGAAAGAAAATTGCATTTTCAGTAAATTTAGCATTTGACTTATGTAATGTTGTACGATGAACTGTTGCATAGGGATGTCACAAGAATCAACGCTAAGGTACAAAATTTTGATAACATTTTTGGGCTGCATTTTCTTCAACTTGAAGGCTGCAGGCTGATGTTGCACTTTTTTGCTGTTTGTTTTTTATCTTTGTAGAAAGACCTTGCTGGAGAGTCCCCTGAGCAGGGAGAACTACTCCGAGAAGTTCCAGCTGCTGCTGTACCTGGAGGAGCTTCAGATGGAAGTGGACATCAAGAGATACAGTATCCCCAACAGTGACAGAGAGCATGCCCCCATGTTCAAGGATTTGGTCAACAAGAAGCTTCTGGTTTTGGAGGTCAGTTTTTTATGATGCTCACATACTCACTGACACACTCCTGAAAAAAAGCCTGGAAAACAATTTAACCATATATGTGTGTACAGCCTGCAGCCCCACTGTTAACATAAGTTCAGCTCTCTTAACTCTCTTCTTGTTCTCTGTTGTGTTGCCTGAAGCTTCGCTGATTCACTACATGCATCAGTCTTGTCATAGACATGTGAACTTCTTGTGCGTCAGCAGTCAAGGATTTGAGGATATAATTTTATCTTTCCATTATTCTTTCAACCCCCCCTTTCTCCCCTCTCTTTGCCAGTAAGAACCTCATACAGTTTCACACTTTAAAGAACTTCTGTCCATGCATGCTTCATTAAAGTCAATATGGAATTGACTGATGGCGAGATAATCTTTATTTCAACTTCTCACTTATTCACCACTCACTTGCACACAGTAGTCACTCCCGTATTCACCCACATATTTATCCACATTTTCAGTTACTCAGTAATCCCCTCACTCTTTCTCATTGTTTCACCTGCCAGGTGCCTGGTGTTTCTGAGAGCCGGCCCTCTGTGCTACGAGGGGATAGGCTGCTGGTGAGACCTAAAGGAGAAACAGGGGTGAAGTACTGTGGTTACGTCCATGGTGTGGAGCTGGACAAAGTCAAACTGGGCTTCAGCTCACAGTAAGCCCAACTGATGAAATAATATCTAAATGTGGCAAATAGCTATTTCTTTGAGCAGTTATTAACAAACATCAATCATTGTCAACATCACAGATTCACCATCTGAATTTTACTGCAGGTTGCTGGACCGCTTTGTGGACGGCATGCTGTTCAGCGTGGAGTTCACCGTCAACCGCCTGACCGTGCGTGTGCAGCACAGAGCGGCGGAGCTGGCCTCTGAGCTCGCACTGGGAGACGTGCTCTTCCCTGCAGGAGCCGCCGGCGCCTACCGGCAACCACAGCTACCCGATCTCAGGTTAGTCACGCTCACAACGCCAGGCGGAGTTCAGTTGCTCAGGGAGACATCTCTCCCATGGGTTGCATGACTCTGGAAGATCTGTGTGAGCGGGCTATTACATCATTCTCTGCAGTTGAAGTCATGGGTAATCTGAGATTTAAAAAATGCTGTCAACAACAGTTATGTTTTCATACACAGAATATCCCGGCTGGTTTACATGTTCCTCTGATATTTCATATCTCTCTGCTAATACAGAGTAAAAATAGTAATAACTGTAAGGTAATTATTCTCCCAACCATGAAGGCAACATGCTTACACGACCCAGGTGACCACTTAAACCTTGTATAAGTATTCACTAGGCCTAAAAACTTTATATGGTGGCCAGTGCCTATATTGCACCTATATTCGACACATATTAATGCTCTAGCCTTGGGGTAACCTGACCAAACACTTCCATCTTTGCTTTACTGGGCAGACAATATAAATCTTGTTCTCTAGTACTTCAGACATTGCCTGGCCTCCTCTCAGGTTCACTGTCTCCTTGATCAATCCTTCTCATTAAACCCTCATGTAAGACATACCAGTCTGCAGCCGCTTCTCTCCCAGCACCGGCAACCAGTTTCTCCAGTTTCCAGTTCTCTGAGTTTCTCTTTAACAATAACAGCAGTACTGCTCAGTGCATGTTGACATCTGTTGGTGAAAAGTATGACACTGATCACTGATCTGCTGTTGGCTGGTCTTTGGTGCCAAGTTATGTCACCACCTTTTGTAGAAGGTGACATGACCTTATCCGATGAAGACCATCATTATAAAAATGTTGTGTTCCTATGAATGGTTTATTTTTGTACAGACCCAGCGTCACACCTTACACCCTGTCCTAACATGCATAGCCAGTGGGCATCAATGCGGAAAAAAACGAAATGAATCAGGTTGCGAGCGTCGGGAGTGGCACGATGCACCTGCTTTCCCCAATGCGTCACTGGAGGCCCTGTCTCTTTTTTCTCATCCAGTCCTGATCCCCCCTCTCTTTCCTGTCTGTAGGCTGTTTGACTCACAGCTGGAGATGAATCCAGAGCAGTACAGGGCAGTACAGCACATTGTAGCTGGCTCCTCCAAACCAGCTCCTTACTTGGTGTTCGGCCCACCTGGCACAGGTACAGCATGTGCATGTATCAGAATCTCTTTGACTTCACCAGGGTTGTAATATGTTGGTTGGTTCTGAGTAGAACTGACACCTTTACAACCAAGCTGATGCTGGTTTGTACTGGTCAGGCAAAACTGTGACTCTGGTGGAGGCCATCAAGCAGATAGAGAAGACCCAGGCCTCCTGCCACATCCTGGCCTGCGCTCCCTCCAACAGCGCCGCCGATCTGCTCTGTAAGAAGATTCTGGATCATGTGGAGGACCGTAAGGTGTTCCGCATGTACGCCAGCAGCCGGGAACCTAAATGTGTTCCTGATGAGCTAAAGGTCAGTGCATGATACTTAATTCCTGGTTAGTGTAACAGTGTAAATGAAGGACAATAACAGAGTTTTCCATATAAACAGCATAGATATGTTGACATTTATGGTTGGGATCATACAGATGCAGAGTATGATATTAGATTCCAATGGAAATTTGACTTTCAAAGACGCGTGATGCTTCTGCACCTTCATTTGCAAGAATTTTGGACAGCTATACCTGCTCAGCTGTAACACAGTTGACATAACTGAAAATGCCAACAAGCTGACTTACCAGTTGAGTAAAAAAATCGCCACGTCTGTGTGGGTATGAAATGATTTTCCTCCAATCAAAAGTTTCTCGATTATTAACACCCATGTGTGTTTTTTGGAGTTTTCTCCACCCATCATTAGCTCTTGGTTTCCTTGCTGTGCCCTTGATCTCCACACAGTATAGTGGAGAAGAGACACAGGGCTAGAATAGACTAGACTAGAACATCTTTGTCTGTGCTTAAAAACATCGTGAGAAGTGTTTTTGTTGTTGTGTGAAGACCCACTTACCCACTAATCCTCCTAATCATATTAACTCTAACTTCTTTAATGTACACATACTTTTCACAGGCATGCTCTAACCTGCAAGGGGACGTTTACATGTATCCCTGTAAAGAGGATCTGATGGAGTATAAGATCATGGTCACCACCCTGCTCACTGCTGGCAGGTAGTGAATAACCCTCAGAGTGCACCTTTCCTCACTTGCATCCTCACTATATTACTAGTGAAAACAGTGAACTATATAGTTTATTTTCCCCAGTACTAACACACTATAGAATACTTTCTCAAAGACAAATTTCATAAGCACTAATGTGCCTGTCTGTACTCTCTGTAGGCTGGTTACAGGAAACATTCCTGCGGGCCATTTCACTCACATTTTTGTGGATGAGGCCGGACACGCTGTGGAGACTGAATGTTTAGTCCCCTTGGCAGGTACAGAAAACAACACCATTGAGTTTATTGCAGTTGTCTTTTATCTTGCTGCATCTGATGTATTGATTTATGTTCGGGAACAAAGGGCTACTGCAGGCCGAGGCTGGCCAAGTGGTTTTGGCTGGAGACCCCAAGCAGCTAGGACCCATTCTGAGATCCCCCTTTGCAATCAAATATGGCATGGGTAAATACACACACACACACACACACACACACACACACACATGCACACACATACTTCCCCGTGCATATCTCCAGTGAAGTTCAGATACATGAAAAGATGAACCAACAATTCTTCTGTGTATAGTATGCAGCTATTTGACCAGGATATGAAGTGAAAATGGCTTTCCTCTCTGCAGGAGTGTCCATGTTGGAGCGTCTGATGACAGATTTCACTCTGTACCAAAAGGAAGAGGGGGCGTTCAACAGCTGCTTTGTTACCAAACTGCTGCGCAACTACAGGTGTGCTAATAGTTACACTTCCTGGTTCTTGTTGTCACTTCTTGACAGAAATTATGTATTTGATTTTCTGGACTCTGGACTCTTCCTGGATCCTCTTAAGTTATCTCATGTGCTTTTCTTTGCTGTTTTTTCAATCCTCCGTCCTCTCAGGTCCCATCCTGCCATTCTGAAGATTCCCAACGAGCTGTTCTACGATGGAGAGCTCCAAGTTTGCGCTGATGAAATCATCCGCAACTCCTATTGCAGATGGGAGCACCTGCCCAAGAGCGTAATAAACTTCTCTAAACACACATGCTTGCACAAACAGAAATGGAGTCTATAAAAGTCTAACATAGAAAACACCCAGCAATACGTCCGCGCTTGGAAGGTTTAGAGCAAACAGGGCGTAAATGACTTTGTTCCTAATTTCCTGTAACAGAGAATAAATAATTATCTTTTCTATTCAAAACATAACATAGGCATGTCATGTTAAAATGAACAAAGTGAATATTATAAATGCAAAATGAAGACATGTGAGAGATACAGTCAAACAGTATTAGAAATCTTATTAAAAAGCTACAGAATAACTTCTGTCATATTGTAGAGGGAGGACATGGATGTGCCAATATCCTATTTAAAAAAAAAAAAAAAAAAAAGCCAAATATCAGCCCAATATATGAGTGAGCAATAAATCAGTCTAACTCTAATGTGTGATAATTTTCAGCCCCTTTCTTCTTCTCTTGCAGGACTTCCCGGTGATCTTCCATGGGGTGACGGGTATTGACGAGCGTGAGGCCAGCAGTCCCTCATTCTTCAACGTATCAGAGGTGGAGGTGCTGATGGACTACCTGAGGAAGCTGCTGGAGACGCACGGCAAGAAGGGCCTGGGCAAAATCTCACCCAGTGACATAGGCATCATCGCCCCCTACAGGAAACAGGTGGGAATGCACCCCCACTGCACCTCCAACACAACTACAGTGGTACTGCAGTGCAAATCTGAAGCAGTTGAATGCATTTAAAAGCTGGAATTTTTTTTCTGGGCATCATGTAGGTGCAGAAAATTCGCAAGGCCCTGGCTTCAATGGAGAAAAATCTCAAAATCAAGAATTTGAAATACCTAAAGGTATGGAGCTGAATATTTCACCCTGAACAGATAATGGTAAACATGCCAGTTATTTTGGGATAGTAGAATCAGTTTTAAAGCGTGTGTGTTTGTGTGTGTGTGTGTCAGGTTGGTTCAGTGGAGGAGTTCCAAGGTCAGGAGAGGAGAGTGATCATGGTGTCCACAGTTCGGAGCAGCCAGCATTATATGGAGATAGACCAAAAATTCAACCTCGGCTTTGTCAAGAATGAGAAGGTATGAAATCACAAACACATGAATATGTATACACACACTCTTAAACACACACACACACACACACACACAGTCTGACAAGCTGTACTCTTTCTTTGACCAGAGGTTCAATGTGGCTGTGACTCGAGCCAAAGCCCTGCTGATTGTGGTGGGAAACCCCATAGTGCTGACTGCAGATCCTGTCTGGAATCGGTGGGTAACACAGAGACACTTCTTTCTATGGACATTTTTTTGGTTTGTTTTATTACCAAAATATGAAAAAATAACAGATATACATGAAGGATTATCATGATAAAATAGTTTTGGGAAAGCGGGCTGTGCTCTCAAGACAGCATCACCTTCCCTACTTCTGCTTCACATTCTCTCTCTCCCTCCTGTCCTGTTCCTCCTCCAGGTTTATCCAGTACTGCAAACAAGAAGGAGGCTACACTGGTTTCTCCCACAATGAGGAGGAGGAGGAGATGGTGACCAGACTTGCTGCCCTGTACATCAACATGGAGGTTCAAGGTAACACACACGTCTTTTTCATCAGAATCACCCTCCATAATAATCTTCTTGAACTATTATTAATTTTCCCCCCATCCTCCCGTCTTCCTTGTTCTGAATTGCGCCCCCCAGTGGAGACTGAAGAGAGCCTGGTCCAGCAGCTGCAGGACCCAGAGTGGAGAAATGACCTGTGAAAAAAGGGGACATCAAACAAACATGCGAAGCACTTAAAAAGATACAGTTTTTAAGACAATACAGTTCTGACCGGTCATATTTATTCACCAGATACTTTGCTCACAGATTCTGAAGGTTTCTACATTTGTCTCCCAGTTTCCTCAAAACCAGTATTTGGTGAACAGAATAACCAACAAAAACACAGCAGGCCTTTGATAGTAATTATGCATTAAGTGCTGGAACAGGACCAAAGATGTAAAAGGGCAATAAACTGATTCATGTTCAGGGTAGAAAAGTTTGTCTTCACCTACCTCTGCCGTGAAGTGCATCGGTACCAATCATAAACAGGAATCACTTTTACTTTGGACAGCTACAAATACCAGTGAACTCAAATCAAATCCCATGAAATTATCTTCCATAATCCAGTTAAAACAAAACAAAAAAAACAACCAAACAATGAACTTTACCCACTGCCAAGTTTGATGTTGTCTGTGTCACTAGTCTCTTATTTCCTCTAATAAAAAAGTATTGAGTCCAGTCCATATAGGAGAAGCATTGTTCAATCATCATCTGCTCTTTCAAATTAGTATAATAATCTGGTTATTCATTGAACCTACAACACACAGCCCAGAATGCCCTGGAATGATAACTACTCAGGTATAATTGTCAGGTCAAATCAATATTTTGTTATTTTTCATTGAACCTCAATAAAGAAAGTGAAGCTGCTTTGCACATTTGCTGACTGATGCATTGTTTCTGTGCCTCTGCAAGGGTTAAAAATAGATAACAAGGCTGTAAATATATTCAATTGGGATGGGATGAGAAAGCTTTTTTAATTGATAAGAGACAATCTCTTCTTTTTTTTTTACATTGTTAATCTGGCATAATGAGGCACTGGATACAATATAATTACTTAATGAGCATTACTTGAATATTTCTTAATACGCCAATTAAATGAACAATTTATTTTAAATGCGTCATATACGTCATATGTCCAGTAGTTTATCTTAAAGATGTATTATTTTTTTCAATTTTCCAACGGTTGAGCTTTTCCATATACATCTCAGACTTTTGTAATTTAAACATTGTTTATATGTTTATCTGTATGAGCTTGTCTGAAAAGGAAGCCAAGATGACTGACTTAGCTTTATGCAGATCTAAACGATATTGAATGTATTAAATTGTATGAAGGCTGCAAGGTAAATAAAAAGGAAAAAAAAAAATCTGAGAAGTTGAATGCATTCGTTTCTGTTCTCCAACAAGCACAAGTGAAACCAGTGAAACCAACCGCATTTTCTTCAGGAAATGCACCTTTCTAGTTATTTCTGTTTTATTTCTTTCATTTATTAGTACTACTACAAAAAAAGATACATTTTGGTAAATTCCTGAGAAGCTATCCATTTGTAAAACTACCTGATTTTACATGTGCTCCCCAGAAAATTCACATTTTCTGACT
>OMLF01048282.1:0-10093 GCA_900302615.1 Holocentrus rufus | reverse complement strand
GCCCTCCCCACCTAAGATACCTCAACCTCCAAAATCACAGTACAAAAATAGCAATAGAAATAATTACAACAAATAAAAATGAATAAATTAAATAAAAAAATAAAAAGCTAAACAATAACCCAGCCCCCTTTTTGCCATGCTGTTGTCACAAGACACACTCCTTATGACCAATGAGTGTAGAAAGTTGGTCAATGGCACTTTGTTCCATGACCAACCTCAGGATGTTGCATGTATGCATTTGGGAGCTATGACCCCGTTTCTGTCCAGCCTCACCCTCTTTCCCTCAATGCAGCTGTTGAAACTTGGTCATCGTTGTCTTGACCCACTAGGTTTTCTGATATTACGTTGATGCATTTAGAAACTACGTCCCTGTTTGCACTAAACCCGCTGCCACGCCCCCTGCAGGACATTTGGCCTGAAGAGTTAATCACTTCCTCACTCATCCAGATGACAGACTGACTCACATCCTGCCACAGGTTTCACCTCCCTGGTGGAGATATCAAACACGATCACAGCTCTTTTCTCCCTATCTGACACTCACACCTTTACTGTTTTATAGAGTTTTACTTTATTGCTTTATAGGGTCTATATTTCGATTTCATAATGTCAGAGAATACGTCCTTGTCCAGCTCTAGATTAACACTGATATTCACTTTTTTTTTTACCGTATTCCTGCCCTCCCTGTCTACTCGATATGACTGTGATAAAGATATCCAGCTCCAAACACTCCCAACCACATGTGAGTGAAAAATCAAGCTGCTTCATACAGCCTTGGAAAAGAAAAGAAGGCCTGTCTGTCTTTCTTCATTTCCTCGTCTCTCTCTCTCATTCACAAGCGCGCGGTCTCGTCCTTCTCAATCTTCTTTTAGCTCAACTCTGCCGTCGCCCGTGACAGAAAGCGCTGTAAACTCTGCACATGAAAGAGCTCGGTGCTACACTTTGAGCTCGAGTGTTTTGTTTTGTTGTTTTTTTTGTTTTTTTTTTCCTTCTCATTAAAGACACAATGACGAGTCAAGTGTGTTTTTGTCTCACAGCAGCATCCGCAAATGCGAGCATTACAGTGATAAAGGGATTGGTTGAAATCCCGCCTCTCTCTGCCTCGGCCGTTCCTGTTCTGCTCTGTTGTGTGCAGCGCTGCACCCATCATTCTTTCTGTCGAATAAAGTGTTGAAAATAGGATAGACTGCCCCCACTCTCTGTTGAAAAGAAAGAGCTGTGTGTGAAAAAGGGATAGAAGAAAGAGAGAGGGAGGGAGAGGGAGAGAGAGAGAGTGAGCGTGCACCATGCTCCTCCAGTAAATCAGGCCTGACGGAGTGACCTTTGATAGCCCCAGACAGAAAAGGTTACATGAGCGGCGGAGAAAATGGGCCTATCTGTCACTTACAGGCTAGCTATAAACGATGTTGTGTGTGTGTGTGTGTGTGCACGTGCATGTGTGTTCGAGGTCAAAGTAACAAAGAAAATTGGGTGTATCTTTCGCCCGTCCGCAGAATATTAACAGAAGTGCATGCTCTCTGTGAAAATCACCTTATATGCATTTGCCCTCATGTGTCAACTGAGAACGGTCTCTGCGGCCCTCAACGCTGCATATTAACTCAACTAGATGACTGTTAATGCCAGGTCATTTGCTTGCATGGAACAATGGGTATATAATTTGCTGCATAGGTCAGCATATAAAGAAAAAAAATTGACTGTCCTCATCTGTAGTGCAAAACAATATAATTCATACGGAAGGAGGGCCGTTTTTTTTTGCAAATCGGCAAAAAGGTGGGAAGTGAATACAGAATGTGGCTGAATTTTACAAGCCAAGTTCATGTTGTCAATCTTATTAGCAACCAATGCAGCTGTTAGAATAGGAAGTATGTCAGTAGGTTGCATGCTTTGAATGGAAAAGTAATCATCTGCAATATCTTCATAATAAATGTCTGTTTTTCTGCTCTGTATTACAGATTGTTATAACTCAATAGATATTTAACCCTTACTCAACTATGCAAAACTGAAGATTGATTGAATGTAGATTAAACTGTTCAGCTGTTTATCACTTGAGTGTAAAGGGTCCTCACTTTAATGCAGTTTTACATAGTGCACCTTAAATGAAAGCTTTAACACGTTTGCTGGGTGTTTCCTTGAGGAACAAAATCTTCTGGCGCACAGAAATCCGTGTGTTTTACATGTCTGGAAGCAGCACCAGAGATTTGGTTGGAATAAATAGAAGAACAGCTGGACAGTTAGCATGAGCAGCGACAGCCATAATGAGTGAACAAACAAAGAAAAAGAGCGTGAGCCACAGAAATTCAAACCTCATTAACAGAAAATCCAAAGAAAGACACATCACAGCGCTGGCCGTGCTGCTTGATTGGCAAGTGAACCCTGAGAAATGCAAAATAATAAAAAAAAAAAGACAACAAACACGGATCACCAAAGAAAGAAAAAATTGCCAATTTTCCATTTAAAAAGCGGCAGGAAAAATTACCTAGGCATCGGCAGGCAGCTTGAACCCGGGTTGCACATAATTACATTCATGGTTTTTCGATCGGGATCGGAATAAAGCACTACCTCTGAGGCAGTGTAAGGGTTAAGTGCTTTGCTAAAGAATGACTTTGCTTGCCAGATTATATAACATTGCTGGCATTAATTTACATCCAAAAGACAAAGCTACACTGGCTGTCCGTGCCCTTCATACCCTCATAAGTCCCCCATGCCCCTGGAGTGCCAACGTGCTAAATTAACCTTAGTGTATTTTACAAACCTCAGCAACCCGCACTGTCTAATAAACTACTAATGGAAGAAACACAGGCATCTCATTAGGAGGTTGCCTAAAGACACACACATACACACACACACACAGAAATACACAAGACTTGAAGGAACTTTTCTCTGGCTTGGAGCCGGACATTAATGATCTTCCAGCTGGTTTTAACAACAATTTATTTATTGAGGAAATAATTCGGTGGTGTAGGGAAGCTGCTAAAGGTGTTTGTGGAATTGTTATGTATTAATCAACCAGGATAGCAGAGGACACACACACGCACACACACATATTTCCTGAGTAAACAGACGAGAAAGGGCTATTTAAATGGTGGCTTGGTGACAATGCGGCGTGATTGACAGCAGAAGGAGGGGGTTGATGGGAAGACTCTGTCAGCGACTGATAACAGCTGTCTGCTTAACTCACGAGAGAGAGACAGGAAGAGCGAAAGAGAGAGAGAGAGAGAGAGAGAGGGATGCACACACACATTAACACATGCATAGCAATGCACCCCTTGCATATACTGTACTTTCAGTTCAAGTCGTTTGGTTGCGTCATCGCAAGTTGCGTAATGCATATGGAAAAAGGTAGATTACCCACTCCGTCATGTAAATTTTCATCAGCACAAACAATCCACTGGAGTCTGACACAGCTCCATACTGCAGATGACAAACACAGTTGCACACTTGCACACTTGCATGCACGCGCACGCACACACACACACACACACACACACACTGTCTTATTAAACATTCATCCGAGTGAGTTTGGGGTAATGAACAGGAGTCAACAATGAATTATGGATCATATTCTAATGGTTGACTTACCCCTCTCATTACTGGCATGCTAATGTGATTGGGAAACAAACGATTATCAGCTTTATTAGAAAGGGGAAAAGAGCAGAGGGAGAGCAGGGGCCCCGGATCCCCAAGACACCCACTGAGTGCTTCAGCTGGAGGGAGGGACGAGGTGGGAGAGGGAGAGAGAGAGATGGAGATATACAGATACAGATTGATGAAAGATGCAATGCCCAAGAAGACATGGGCGTGGCACGAAAATCCGTCAGGAGGACAATTCTCACACATCGATGAGTCTAATTCACTACGATACAGCACAACATTATTTCTCATCATATAATACAGAAAAAATTGACCATAAAACAGACATTTCTGGTGCTGTTTTATTGTTTTAGGGTGTAATTCTGTTTTTTTCCTGTTGGTAAACAAGCACATAGAGAGCAAACCCAGCAACAATGCAGCTTAATATGAGAAAGAGGTGAGCTCTCCCTCCTCTATGCTGGATTTCTTTTCCTGTATGTTTAACATTGCTGCAAATCAGTGAGTCTACAAAGAAGCCTTATTTGTAGAGGCTGACATTGAACTCTGGCAGCCAACTCTCTTAGATCAACATACAGTATATATATATATATGTATATATATTTCTCACCCTTATTGCAGCTGTGCTGAGAATAGCTCCCAGTGATATCAGTGGATTAACTTTCAGCTAGATAACAGCAGGATAACAATAATACAACATCAAACAACAAATTGGTACCAGAAATGCAATGTAAATTGCCAGGCCAGAGTTCTGATTTGTGTTAATGGTGTTTTCAGGCTGAAATTTTCTTTTAATAGCAGTGCATTTTGGGTAAGTACAGAAGCTGATAAGGGCCACACTTGCAATTATTTTTTTAAATTCCTTATCAGGAGAAAACGAGCTTTGTTTTCTCGAGATAACGAGATAAATTAACTCATGATCTTGAGATAACATCATTAAAAAAATAATTGCAAGCGTGGCCGTTCTTGGCTTCCGTAAGTCAGTGTGCTCAGATATTACCTCATCTTTAACTGCTGTGTATGCAGATGATGTATCGTTCCAAAGTAAGATGTGATATCACAAATTTGCAAAAGTATTGACAACTGTTTTCTTTACAATCACATTATGAATTTCTCCCCTGCAACACACAACACATAATAAGAGAATTATTACCAGTAGTTCTGCAGCGATAAGATATACTGCACAGAAACTACACCTCTCAACTGATGTAATGCATTGCTGTGCACGCGTATGCACCCTGAGGCATTTATCACAGCACTGGTCAAGGTGGAGACATCTCCTGCAATCCATCTCACGGCTTATTGGCACAAAAAGACTTGCTTTTATGCTTTGCTCAGATATTTATGAGCGACTTAAGGCACGTGCATGTGTGGGCGTGTACTGTATGTATGTACGTGTGCATGCGAGTGCACATGAATACATTAGCCGCAGCTGCACACCCAGCAGTCTGAAAGGGATCAGGTTGATGTGCTTATTGACACCTCACCTTCTTCACCCCCTCCCTCCTTCCCTCCATCTCCTCCCCTTGTCCCGTCTCCCCTCCCTCGATCCATCCATCCCTCCATCCATCACCTTCCTTTAAAAGCCTGTTAGGAAACCCAATACCTTTCATTAGTGCAAAAAGATTAGCTTTTTAGCAGGAGGGGTGTTTGTGAGCGGAGAAACAGTGGGAGGCAGGGATAAATAAAGACAATCAAAGATGCCTGTGCCAAACAGCCACTTAGCTTAACCTAGACAGACATAAACACACACACACGCACACACTTACAAGACATTGTACACCTCATGGCATTAAGATCTCACAGAAGGGCTTAAAACGATCTGAAGATTTTCATTCCAAAATGAGATATCCAGCGTTTGATTGAATTGATGCCTACCCCTGCAAAATGACTGCCGGCATGAATTTGAAGCCCATTATGGGTCATGATTTAAGTTATGATGAGTCATCTTAATCCCTTCGATTGTAAGCTAGTCATGGTTTTGACGATACAATCACTTATGTTGTTGAAATGTTAACTGATGAGTTTCAGGTAGCATGAAATTATATGGCCAAATTCATATGGCAGACAGACAGAATGAATACATGTCTGTTTTGCCTTCACACACACACACACACACACACACACACACACACACATTCTGAGTGATTTTGAAGGGTCTTGCCAAATAATACCAAAACCTTTCCCCCGGGGACGAGACAACAGCCCTATTCATTTATCAGACAAACACACACCTTACAGCACACGTGTAATCACACACAACCACACACACGCACACACACCCGAAAACACATAGTTATTTAACCCACTATTTCCCCAGAGAGAGGGTCTTTAACAGTAACAAGCCAGTGTCCAATCACTTACATGCTTTTCCCTGGTGTCTCCTCTTCACATACAAAACAATCTGGAGAACGAGATTACGCACACACACACACACACACACACACACACACACACACGCACGCACACATACATGTACACAGTAATACCCATCAGCTTTGGGGACAGAGGAAAATCCATATTTCATCTGAGAGTCTGAGGTGTTTGTGCACACACTGAGTTTGTTTGTCATTAGGCCTAACCCCTGTGGCTCACCTAATCAGGTTGTTGTGTATGTGAGTGTGTTTGATTCTGTGTGTGTGTGTGTGTGTGTGGGTGTGAGAGAGAGCGATAGAGTGCATGTGTATTTGTGTGTGTGTTTGTATGGGTGCATGGCTGATAGGTGCAGAGGGATAAGAGGTGTGGGAGAAAGGAGCGTGCAAACACACACTTGCAGCCAAATTAAAGCTATCGATCGGCTGTGGCATGCTCTCACACAGAGATCAAAGATTAACCCGGATCAATGGCTAATCTATTTGTTTGTTTGTGATTGCTCGTGTGTATGTATGTGCGTGTGTGTTATTTATGCATTACTTCAATTTCCATCTTTGGCAGCCTCTGTATGAATATTCGGAGACTTAAAGGGGCGCTCTGCCACCGCCGCCGTTAACCCTGTGACATGAGGGGTTTAAAAGGCAGCAGGGTTTTGAAGAGAGTGACCGTCCTTCACGCAGAAGACACAAGTTCAAGTCTCCGTCACAGCGAGGGTCCACCCTGCTGGAGTGTCCTTGAGCAGGACATTGAATCCCCACCTGTTCTGTGCTGCAGCAGAGCCTGTAAAGGGGGGGATGGGAGAATTGAGGTCAGTAGAACAACACAAACAAACAAACAAAAAAGGTTACAAGAGGTGAGTGGTCCCTGTCACAGATTGCAACACATCACATGAAACTGTGAAGAGGTTAGCATCTCCTACCCTGCTACTGAAATGATTCGTTGGTTAATTGATTGACCCACAAGCCAGTTGTTCAAGTCATTTATTCAGTAAAAACACTCAAACGCGCTGATTGCACCTTTACACCTTCTCAAATGCTAATATTTGCTTTTGGGGATGTTTTTTGGCTGCTGATCAGACTAAAGGCTCAGATTTACTAAAAGCATTAGTGGGCAGTAAAATATTTTCAGTGCCCAGAGTCAACATTAACATTAACAATCCTCCTGACCAATCAGGGGTTTTGCCACTGGTTTTGCATATGTTGCATATGCAAGTTTTAGTTTTAATTAAAACTGGCCCTAAACAGGCAATTTTAACACATCCCATGGAATCTAGTATACGAGTATAGGCATTATTTTTTTAGATAAAAGTGGTACTGTAAACATTGCGCTCAGCTCACAAGAATAAGCTGCGTTTTTGTTCTTGGATGGTTAAATTCCACACAGTAACAATGGAGGAAGAATTTTCTTATTACTCATAAGGACAACTGACACCACCACAGTTAACCTATATGCAACATTAAACTAATTGCCGCCGACGGCAATAATTGCAAATGTCACGAAAATGACGGGCAATCACAGCCTGTGTCCTACAGTATTGTTCATCTGAGTTAAACGTCTATCACCTTCTGTGTGTCTTCCATCATTAACGCCTCTTCATATACACGGTAATGACCCAGCACTGCAGACAAAGTGGTGTAGCCATCCGAAAGGGGGATGGTGCTTCTATAATACATGAGTGTCAGCGTGTCTAATTCCCTGCTTTGTTCCAACACAGATTTGAACGTAACCACGGATAGACTCTCATATTTTTTATCTCATTCGGCTAAAACCACTGAGTGTGAGAAAGATATGGGGAGATACAGAGTATGGTATTAATCCTAATCTATAGGAATGTCCCCAGGGTGGGTTGAAAGGAAAGCAAATGTCTTGGCGGTTAGAGAGTGCCGCTTCAGAGTTACACACAGTTCTGCTGCTCTCAAGAGCAAAAGAAAAGGATAAGAGTTTTTTTTTCCATTTCTTTTTGTTTCGCTCTTCATTTCTTCCCCTCTCAGTGCTTTTTTCAAACTCCATCCATCAGCGGCGGCCAGAGATATTCCATTTGTATTTGCTGAGGGTTTACCCAGGTGCACTTCAGTCCCTGTTTGTTGTTTTGTGGTCTTAATATCACTGAGGTGTTCGGATGATGACAAATCAATAACAGAAAACCTTACTCTCTGTGTTTCCATGACAAAAAGTGAAACTTTGTGTCGGTGTGTGCATGTGTGTATGTTTGTGTGTGTGTCTGTGCAAACTTCCATACATTCGTGTGGAGCAGCATCTGTGCAGATACCCGCAGTAATATGTTTATTGTGCCCATGCAGGGGAGCTAAAATGCCGAAGCTGATCCAGTCCACACATAACACACACACATGTCCCCCGGGGGGCAAAAGAGTGTATTCAAAGGCAACAAGGGGGCTGAGCCATGGGAGTCATTTTGGATCGGGCTCATCCAGAGGGCATTCGGTGGCGCCTGATGGAGAAACAGCCCCATCTGCAGGATGGAGGCGCCGCTGCACGCCAACCCAAAACAACCTCCTGCACGGCAACTTTGAATTCCGGCGCATCTCTTTGTCTCAGCAAAGCTTAACGAGCCCCTGGAGAGCCCGCCCAGGTGAACTTGCTGTAAGAGGAAACTACCACACGTCTCCACAGCACAGAACAATGCTGTCCTTTTGTTGTTTTTCTTTTTCACAGGAAATACTGTATCTGCAGATTCGGGGAGAGAGGGCACGCTGCAGTAATTTGCCAGTGAAATAAGGGTGTTCTCTTACATGGGGTGTGTTGACTTAGAGAACAATATCCTGGAAGCGGTCAGCATGGACTCAGCGATTCTGGGTGCAGGCCGCTACGCAGGGCCTCGTCAACTTGAATCGCTCACACACACACACTCTCACACACACACACGTCCTGCGAGATTGGCCGTGCTCTCTAATCCCTTCCTGTGTACGCGGAACTGCTTCTCAAATATCACTGAGTCCAGATAGAGGAGAAAGACCTTTCAAGAACAAAGGAGAGGTCTGATAAGAAAGAGCTCGCCGGTGACTCTCTGCCTTTTCTCCTCCCTACAAAGACACCCCCCCACCCCCCTTCCCCGAGGGCCCGTCCCGAACTGTCCCCTCTCTTGACCCACTCCTGGTTCGAGAAGAAACACCAAAGAAGAAGAAGAGAAGGTGGAGGGGGGAGGAGGGGAACAAGGGAGGGGACAAGCCTGAAATGGGTCAGATTTGAGTGATGAAAGAGGGACGATGGGATTTGGAGAGACTGGAAGGGGGGGATGAAGAGACGGAGGGGGGAAGAGAGGGAGACCGACACCGAGCGGTAAAGCAGTGTGACCTTGAGGAGAGGGGTCACATCTCATCTTACAGGTTCTCTCAATTGATTTGACACATTTCTCTGAACGAATGGAGCAGACTCTCTTTCCAAATCCGCTGCTTTACTTTCAGATCAGATCTTTACAAAACCCCAAATGTCAAAACTACCTCGATCTGTCCCACCATTGTCCCCCTGCTCCTCCATCACTCTGTCCTCTCTCTCTCTCTAATAAGAAGAAAACAAATTCTGATATATTCACACAACAAAAATGATGTTTAATTATTTATATTGCAAGTTTGTTTTGCAAAATTATAATTATAAATTAAGAGAACTCAGCGAACCATTTTGAGAGCAGAGATCTTTGGAGAGTGTCGTGTTGAGAGAATTGATATCTGTGCTGTGTGTGTGTGTGTTGTGTGAAAACAATGAAAATTTTCAAAATGATCAAGGGTGTAGAAAGCTGTGTTAATTGTTTTTGCATGGGCCTTAGTTAGGAGGACGGTGTTGATAAAAACGGCGAGTGGCTCTTTGTGAGGCGCCTGAGGTGTCATCCAGCTGCTTGGATTTTAACACACTTGTTCTCCACAATGGCAAACTGCAACATTATGCTATAAAACACCAGGAAAATTGTTATAATGGTGTTCGCTGGCAGATGCCAGCTCTGACCAAGTCCAGGGATCTCAGCCAGTCGTGTGTGTGTGTGTGAGTGTGTGTGTGTGTGTGTGTGTGTGCATGTGTGTGAGTGTGTGTAGCGGAGCTGGCAGGCATGCAGAGGTATGAGACAGATGTGTATGCCGGTCATTACTGTAATCGCTCCATTTACTTCATCCACCTTGGGAGGGAC